>CAUYLG010060239.1:0-62841 GCA_963573385.1 Cacajao melanocephalus | reverse complement strand
ACAATTATTGGCATAAAAGAGGTTTTTAATACCCATTTTTAGACTGCATTCTAGCCTGGGCAATAGAACAAGAATCCCGTTCTCTTTCCCTCTTTCTCTTCCTCTTTCTTTCTCTCTTACATTCTTTTTTTTTCTTTCTTTCACTCTTACTTTCTTTCCTCTCTTTTTATTTCAAAAATAAAAAATAAAAAATAAAAAAAATAAAATAAAATAAAAAAGGGCACTGCATTTTCTATGTTGTAATCTTCTCTGTCTCCAGCTATGTCTTCTACATCTGTTTTAATTAACTTCTTCCAGATATTTTTATAGGAAACTAGAATTTTCTGTCTTTGAAAATTTTCAAATATTAAACAAAATAAGACTATTACTATTTCCTGGAATAATTAATGCATTATAATTAAATGTTATAAATTATCTTAATAAGTTAGAAAACATTCAGAGAGAATATTGTGTCAATATTCTACATGTTCTCTTCTATTTCTACTAAGAAATCATAGCTTCCTGTTAAAATACTTGTATTCCTTATTGAAATAAAACAGTTATAACTGATCATATTCATTGTACACTTACTATATTATGACATTATAATATCAGCTTTCTAATTATAAATAATCAGATGATTAATATTAATACAGAAACAAACATATGAGCTCTGAAGAAAACAGAACTTCATGAGAAGATGCAAGGTCAGAATACATGCAGAAAGATCTCCCAGCTACCAGGGGGGCACAGCACACTGACCCAGAGCCAGAAAGATTTCCCAGATGTTGATAGCAGAACTAGAATACAAGATTGAGATAACAAAGACAACCATCTTTCCAAACTCTTCAGTGATACTTCAGGTATTTTTGATCGTATTACGTTTTTAAAAGAAACACCATAGTCCAGTGATAAAGAAAATGCACTGTGTCTACTGACAAAGATTCTCTGCTTATTCAAACCTTAGGCTCCTGAACATTCTCTAGAAACATCAGTGTAGTTCTCTGTAAAATCCAATTTTAGCAATCCAATTTTAACTGACTTTGCTAAGTCAGTTTGTCAAGACCTCACACCCTAATATCTCATCTCTCTTTGCATCTGATCAGGTTCCTCATCTTCCACTATCCCCAGGTGATTCGAATTACTCTGGTTTGTCTTTGGCAAGAATACTGTTAGGTCACTTTAGCCAGAATCCTCCTTGCCACTTTTATTAGTCTGTTCTCACACTGATATAAAGATACTACCTGAGACTGGTAATTTAGAAACAAAAGAGATTTAAATGACTCACAGTTCTGCATGACTGGTGAAGCCTCAGGAAACTTACAATCATGGCAGAAGATGAAGGGGAAGCAGGGCATGTCTTACATGGTGGCAGGTGAGAGAGAGAAAGAGCAGGGGAAATGCCAGAGACTTTTCGAACAACTAGATCTCCTAAGAAAGCACTAAGAAATCACTCACTATCACAAGAACAGTGTGGGGGAAACAGCCCCCATGATTCAATCACCTCCCACCAGGTCCCTCCCTTGACATGTGGGGATTACAATTCAAGATGAGATTTCAGTTGGGACACAGAGCCAAACCATATTACCACTGCTTTCTCTTAGTAATTTTTCATCCATTGACCCCCATCCTGATCCTTGGTTATAAATTCCCACGTGTTCATGCTGTATTCAGAATTGAGCCCAATCTCTCTTCACCACTGCAAGACCCTGTTCCAGTAGTCTCTATACCTAACAGAATGGTCTCGAAGAAAGTCTTCTTACCATGTTGTTACGAGTGTCATTGAATACTCTTTTTTAACACCATACAGACCTAAGTTTTTGCCTTGACTCCTTACTTGGTAACCATGTGGCTTTGGACAAGTTACTTTCTTTGAGCTTAAGTCTCCTCTCCCATTTGTAAAAGAGTAATAAGTATTTATTTCATACTGTTCCTGGAAGGATAAAATGAGATATTAAATGGGCAGAAGCCTTGACATATACTAAACTGTCAATACACATTTATATTATTAATATTCAGAAAATGACAAGACAGTGTCATCTTTTATTACTTTCATTCAAATAATTGAACCAACCTTCTAACGGGAAGAAATGACACAGATATTTTACAAGTACTGGTCGATATATTCAATGTATGTGCTCAGAAATAACTCTCAGCACATACAAGAGTCTCCCCTTTTCAGCAAGGTATACCTTCCAAGACCCCCAGTAGATGTCTGAAACTATAGAAAAAGTGCCAAGTTGTACACACACACACACACACACTGTTTTTTTCCTTGCATACTCACCTATGATAAAGTTTAATTTTTAAATTAGACACAGTAAGAAATTAATAATAATAACTAAGACTAAAAGAGAACAATTATAACAATATATCATAATAAATGTTAGGTGGACATGATCTCTCTCTATTTCTTTCAAAATATCTTAATGTACTATCCTCATTATTTTTCAGATTGCAGTTGACGATGGGTAACTCAAACTTTGGAAAGCAAAATTCAAAATGAGAATGAGGTACTGTAGTCACATATCCTAGAATGAGGAAATTGAAAGTGAGTTAGGCCTTACAAGGAAGACAACTAACAATTTAAAATTGTTCTTAGCCAAATGACACTCTTGTAATCAACTTAACTGCATTTGTCCTAATTTTCCAGATGTTAGTTAAAATTAAAGTATTTCTCAGTCGTAACAATAAGTCTGATAAAATAATGTGCCCATATTATGAAGAGTGAAGTCCAACAACTTGGTATTTACTGTAGCACCTTCTGTTAGAACAGTAAAATATGGTGATTCTGAACTCCTAAGGGGGACCTGCGGTAGGAATGAGTAAAACATTACCTATCCCTATAGGAGGTCCCCTACAGGTAGTAAAGAGCTCTCCGCAGGAGATGAAGAACTCGCCCAGACACCAGACTACAATTTAAAATGAGGAGCTGTATTTATTCAAAGCAAATCTTAAGCTCTCAATACTTTTGTACGTGGGTAGCTATATGAAAAACAACAAAAACAAAAGCAAAACTACTTCCTTTTTTACAAAAATGGAATATTGAACAGTTACCCAGCTTTCCAAAGTCTGACTTTATAAATGTAACTCTTCTGAATACTCAAACATAAAAACTCAATCTGTGCCAACACCAGTCAAAACACACACAGACACACACACACGCAGACACACACACGCGCAGACACACACACACACACACACACACACACCCTGACTATGCAAGAATTTCATAAATCACCAAGACTAATAGTCACTTTCTGAGGTTTTTCCAAAGACTGGGTCTTTTGAGTCCTGTTGACCTAATATCCCAAGGTTTTCCTGACAGCAAAGGACACTCATGATTACTTGTGCCCTGTTTAGCACTCATTGTTTTAACTTCATAAGACTAGTGAAAAATTAATATTCCTTTAAACATTAAATAAGTGATTGTCTTTTGACTATTGAAATGCATTTTATACATCTAACAAATCAGGAGTTAAATGGCAAGAACATTATGTTTTCCCAAATATTAAAGTTCACAATATTATTTTTTTTTCTGAAAACTGAACTATGATTTTACGTTGAAAATATCACACGCATTTCAAATATGTTAAAAATTCATCAAAATACATGTAATTATTATAATGGTTATAAACTATATATTACTACATGTTTATTAAAAGTGATTACAATGAAAAAGTTTCCTATTTGGTTTCAGATTTACTTTTACCATCACTGTCATCATCATCATAGTATGTTTTTTAAATTGTTTTTTATATATCTGCATTTAATTGAGTTGTTGGTAAATTTAATGGACTACAGGGATAAAAAATTAAAAGGTTGTAATTGTTCCCTTTCCAAACGGAAACTAGGCTATGACCTCTATCTCTAAGGAAACGTTCAGACAGATATTAAAAGATTCATTTTCTCCTTCTCAACTCAGGATTCAGTTTTAGTAATACAGTGGGCTAAGTACCTGAGTTGTCCCACTGGCATCAACTAAAATCTAAGGTACAATTTTTTTTAAGTTTTTTCAATGTATTAATGAGCTAGCAGGATAGAAAGCAATTCTCAGATCAAAAGACTAAGTGAAGATAGGAATTGAGCTAGGTAAGTAGAAACTTCGGTCAAGTTTGTCACTTTAAGGCCATGTGATAAACAATCATGACCTTGAGTTTTGTTTTTTATTGTCTCAGAGCACAGAGGAAACAAGAGGGTCCACCCAAGTTGGAGAATCTGGTGAGTGTCTTGATCCAGGAAGCTGGAAATACAAAATTTATAAAATTAGTATAAAAAAATAGGCCAGGCACGGTGGCTCACAACTGTAATCCAGCACTTTGGGAGGATGAAGTGGGTGGATCACTTAAGGTCAGGAGTTCGAGACCTGCCTGGCCAATGTGTTGAAACCCCATCTCTACTAAAAAGACAAAAAGTAGACAGGCATGGTGGTGGGTGCCTGTAATCCCAGCTACTCAGGAGGCTGAGGTAGGAGAATCACTTGAACCCAGGAGACAGAGGTTGCAGTGAACTGAGATTGTGCCACTGCACTCCAGCCTCGGCAACAGAGTGAGACTCTATCTCAGAAACAAATACATAAATAATTTCATTACAGATGCTAACACAAGAAAAATTTATTATTTCAAATCTAGTTATTAAAAAGAACAGAAGGAACAAAAGAATACCATGAGAAGTTGGAAAAACAGGTGAGTCTTTAGCCAGTTTTGTGGCCCAAATACCTATCATGTGGTGCTGTAAAAACAGTCAAGGGAAGAAATCACTTTAACATGACCTAGCTCTGGTACCTTCTGTCTCCTGGAAGAAGCAGTGTAAATCTCTGGAAGAAATTAACTTTGTCCCATATCTCAAGCGGTTTCCATAAAGTTAATTTTCTGGAAAACAAGTAACTCAGAGGAAAACAAAAATAAAACCCAGTAAGCTAATGAGAAAAGGAAAACAGGGGAGAGAATCAGCAGTGCACTGTGTTCCTGCTCCTGGATTTAAGACTTTGCTTTTCCCACCTTCCTGGGTAAGGAGCTTTAAATAAGCCATATCCTCAGACTGTAACGAATCACAGGCTTTTCCTAACCTTTCTTCAAATATATGGGAAGAAGTTTCAGAGCAAGGCATTCTAGACAAACTGCTGGTTTCAAGTAGTGGCAAAAACTTCATTCTTCTCTCTGTGAGGCTCTTAAATTCCCTGACTTCCCTTCTGGAATTCAGATTCCATTCCCTCTGCCTAATTCTGGTTAGAGGTCAACATGATTATATTGTAGTCATCTTTACCTTTTTGCATTTCTTTCCTCATATTACACTGGAATTTGTTCATCTTTTTATTCTGGACATCCATGTATTTTTATTTTTTAAGTTTGTATATTGTTATGGGATAAATGTTGGTGTCCGCCCCCAAAAATCCATACACTAGTGCTCTATTTCCCAGTGTGATGTTATTTGAAGATGGGGCCTTTTGGGGATAATTAGGATTGGATTACATCGTGAGGGTGGGTCTTAATGATGTGACTAGTGACTTTATGAGAAAAAGAAGAGAAAGAAAGATCTCTTTCTTTGACTGTGTACAAGCATTGAGGAAGGGCCAAGTGAGGAGGACATAGTGAGAAGGTGACCATGCAAGCCAGGAAGAGTTCACTTGCAAGGAACCTAACTGGCGGGCACCATGATCTTGGACACCCAGATTCTAGAACTGTGACACATACATTTCTGTTATTTAAACACTCAGTTTGTGGTATTTTGTTGTGGCAGCCTGAGTTGACTAAGACATATATTATCACATCTGATGAGTATTTACAGTAAAGAGAGTACCCTTATCACCCATTACCTTAATGAATAATTTTCCTTGTCAATTTAGTGATAAATGAGCCAAAGCAGTAATAAAACTCAGTCCTATGCAAGGTGAAAATAGAACTTGGGTACTATCCTAGTGGGAATATAAATTGATATATCTTTTATTAGAAATCATATTGGTAGTGTATTTAAAAAAATTTACTCATTAGTCCCATCTTTCAGAATGTATCCCAAGGCTACAATCAGAGATTTAAAAGATTCACTTCCTGCTCATAATCCAGACAGATTCTCCATTATATTAATCTTTTAAAACCTCCCAGCCAGCTTCTGAAAACATAACACCATCATCAGTATCTTGGCACACAGCTACATTATCATCCCCTACTATGCAATATTGAATACGTTACTACAGAATTAACTTATCTCTGTATGGATATTCATTTACTGATTCAATAAACATATGAGAAATCCTGTTATGTGCCAGATTTATATTTCCAATCCAGAATAGTTCTCTCAAATCCAGGCTTGTTTGACTTCTGCCTACTGGACCTTTTAATTTGAAAGTCTAATAAGCATCCCAACTTAACATGCCCTGAACTAATCCCTTCTCTCTACACATGTTCCAGTTGCTCAGGATAAAAGTTTTGGATCATCCCTTACTCCTATCATTCCCTTACGGTCCACACTCAATACATTAGCAAATTCTGTCATTTTTTAACCACTTCCACTACTACAAAACTTTTGGAAGCTGCATATATCTGGATTAATGCAAAATCCTAACTGGATTTCCTTATCCATGCTTGCCCCCCGTACTTTATTTTCACCATAGTACACAGAATGATACTCTTTAAACAAGCCAGGAGAAACCCATCTATCTATATAGACTTTTCATTTCTTGAACTGTTAGATCTCCAGAGGAGCTAAGATTCTCGAAGAAGCTCTCCACAATCACTGTACCCAATCCTACTGCCTTAAAACATTCTTACTCTTGAAGGGTCTACCTTGCTATATCACTAACACATTCCTAAATTTAGCCAATTATCTGTATAAATTCTGAAGAAAAAGAATGCTTTATTTGGTAGTAGATATCTGTAAAGTTGACCCATAGCTCAGGTAAAAGCATTCTCAGGTTAAAAAAAGTCAGTATAATTTCCAAAGCTGAATTCCCAGAAAGAAGACATAAGGACAAATCTTCACATCACAATTATACTTTTTTTCAGATTTAACTATTTCAAAGACAGAGAACCTTTTGGTGCGTGTTTGTGTAAGGGGCAAAGCGTTCACAGACATATTTTCAGCACCTAGTCAAGTGTTTGGCCCATTCATTATATGCTTATTAAATAAGTTAATGAATGCCCAATGTTATTTTATTCTGATGGTCTGTCATCAGAGTGCATTCTGAGGAGAACGGTATCTTATTTTAGTGAGCTGGAAGGCAGTTTGGGTTGCTAATCAGGTGTCACCAAGAAACTAACTTCTCATAGGCCTTATACGCAATTCTGAAAACGTTGCTTTAATTTTTGGTATAGTTTATAATCCTTTCCATTTCTTAATTAATCTCCAACCTCTGCTAGAAGAGCTTACCTTCAAGAGATATGACATTATCTGTTATGTCTAAGCTCTGGAATTCTTTTTTATTTTTTCTACCATATTTATTTTCTAGTAAGGTTTTGAAATTCAGATTCTATTTGCCAATTACTTTTTCCTTTCATTCATGTCTTAAGTGATATATTTGCATATATTTACTAATGAGTCTTCTATATATAATGACTATTTAGACTTTTCTTGAGGCTGAATTCAACCAGGAGGATGGGAGTGAGGAGTTCAGGGAAAAGAATGCTACTCTTGAAACTAATAGGAACATCGGTTTATTGTGATGAAGTCTTATTAACCAGCATCATTTTTACATGGCTGGAAGATGATTTGCTTTAGAGGAGCTCACAGAAAAAAATAGCAACAACAAAAATTAAAACCTGACAAAATATATCCTTTTGTTTTGTTAGACAACATTTAAAAATCTGAATTATAGTATATCTTCATATATCTCTCTGAGAAAACCAGGCCCACATTTCTCTATGGTAATACCTGAAAGGAGCTGAAGAGCAGGTGTTCCCTCACCCTTTTTGAAATGAGGAAAAAATAATTTAAAAAGAGATATTTAATCATGGACATTACCTGCCAAGACATTATTGGCATTGGAGTTAGCACCCTACATTTTTGAAATCTACCATCATAAGTAAATCTATAGTTTAGATTTAGTTTTAGCCATTTTTAGTAGGAATATAAACAGAATATTTCAGAAAAACTTTATTGAACCCCTGGTAAATATAAAATAGACTAGATCAAAACCCTTTATTGATCTTAAAGGTATATTCCTTGAGAATCCTGCAGAGGGAAGGCTTTATATTCTGTGTATTTTCACTGAAAGCAAGCCTGCAGCCTCTAAGTTGAAAGTGGCAGAAGCAGAATTTGGGATATCGCATAGACTTATACATTGATGTAGAGGATATTAAGATTTTCTCAAGAGATACTGGTCGTAGAATTCTAGCAACCATAAAATACTTATAATTCGTTTACAAGTACTTTTATGGTAGCTTAAATTGATTTAATAGTGTACTGTCAAATCAATTCATTCTCTTAATTCTTAGGCTGCTTCATCTTAATTTGAATTGTTGGTGAAGCAGACTATCCAGCAATTATAGGGCCATATAACATGTGATATATGACTCATAAGGCCAGCCACCTGAAGAATGAAAGCAGAAGTATAGAAGAAATTGTGAACTGAGATCTTCATAAATTGAACACCATTGAATGATAATTCTGTATTTGCAGGCACACTAAATATGTACCTTTATACAAAAGAAAGAATTATCACATGCATTTATGTTTGTAAAGGGTTAAAATGTAGCAATTATACCTCATACAGTACTACATAACACAGAATATACTGTTTTAAGCAATACTTTAATATTTATGAAGGTAGTCTTTTTTTCGCATGACATATATACATTTTATTCTCAAGGTGAAATATGCCTTTGGGGATAAGTATATGTGATGGAAAGTCATGGGTAACTGGATACACAAAATATCTTATTAGTGGCTAATTATAGCAGTTAATATATACTGTTTTTTATGTCCTGAATAGTTTGCTAAGAACTTTGCACATATTGTTTCATATAGCATTAGGAGTAGCTTCTTATAAGTAAGATAAATGAGTCTTGGTAAGGTGGTATTACTTTCCCAAGGCCAAAAAAGTTAATAACCATTGGAACTGGGGCTGGATTCTGGAATATTTTATTGGCTGTGCTGTTGACTATTATACATAATGCCTCTCTAGTGTATTATTACTGTAGAGTAAGAGGCCATGACTTAGAACCCAAATATTTTCCATTTCTTTCTATGTTACTAGGTGGGTACTAGGTACTAACAAGAGTCATACGGATGACGAACTGAAAATTACAACTCTGGCTTTTTGTTTCCCGAGAAAATCTCAAAATTTTGTGTTTATTTTGTCAAAATAAATTTTAAAGCCTTTATTATTCAATGAGTCAGCTCTTTATTGAAATATATTCCAAAATTGCTTCAATAATATTTCTTGTATTTTCTAATTATTTTAAAACAAATACTTGTCTTAGTCAGAGTCTAAGTACTAAGAATGCAAAAATAAATATGTATATATATATATATATAAATTCACTATCACAGTCATTTATAATATTGTATAATAGGTGCTATATAATAATTTGCAATGCTCTAAGCAAGCCGTAGAAGTTTTTAATTTTTAGTTTATTAACAATCTTAATGGCAAAAGCATGATCACTCATTAAAATGCAAATTTTAAATGGCTATAGGCATATTTATTAAAAGAAGCATATTTTTACATTGATAATTCATCGGAAGGCATTAGAGTTGGATTAAGTCAGTCCACTCCTTCATCAAACATTCTAAGTCCAGAAAAATTATTGATTTAATATTACAAACAAATATTACCAATTAAATCTTGAAATCTAAAGAATAAGTGAGGAAAAGAAAAAGTTATAGAAGAGCAGACGATAAATGGCAAGGGTTTGACTGGTACACCCAATCACATACAGTGCAATGCCTATCCATTACAGAGAAGGTATCTTTTTCTAGCTCCCTTAAGGGAAATAATTCTTTTAAACTACTATTTTAAGTATATAGCTTTTATGGTAATGCTTAAAGTCTGCTTAATATTATAATTATCTGTGCACCTGTTTATTTTCTTTGACTATAAGTACTTTGAAGCCAGATCTATGTTTTTGCATAACTATCAGAGAAATGCAAATCAAAACCACAATTTGATACCATGTTACTCCCACAAGAATGCCCATAATCAAAAAATAAAAAAATAACAGATGTTGGTGTGGATGCCACCCCCCCACCACCCTGCCCCTCCACAACCCCCACGCTCCATGTTCCTGGGCAGAGCGCACGTGAGGAGGATGGGCCTCGAGGCAGCTCCCTCTCAGACGTGACTCCATGGGTGCATGAACAGACAGCACCTGCAAGGCCCAGGAGCAGTGGATGCAGTGAAAAGAGAACTTCTGCACTTCTGGGGGGAATGTAAAATAGTGCAACTACTATGTAAAACAGTGTGGAGATTTCTTAAAGAACTAAAAGTAGAACTACCATTTGATCCCGCAATCTCACTACTGGGTATATACCAAGAGAAAAAGAAGTCATTATGTGAAAAACATACATGCACACATATGTTTATGGCAGCACAATTCACAATTACCAAAATGTGGAACTAGCCCAAATGCCCAAATCAACAAGTACATAAAGAAACTGTGATACACACACACACACACACACACACACACACACACACATATATATATGTACACACATATATATGATGAAATACTACTCAGCTTTAAAAAGGAGTAAATTAATGGCATTCACAGTAACTTGGATGGGATTGGAGACTTTTTTTTTTTTTTTTTTTGGAGACAAGAGTCTCACTGCATCACCAGGCGCCAGGCTGGAGTGCAGTGGCACGACCTTGGCTCACTACAACCTCCGTCTCCGGGTTTCAAGTAATTCTCCTGCCTCAGCATCCCGAGTAGCTGGGACTACAGGCACGCGCCACCACACCCAGCTAACTTTTTTACATTTTTAGTAGAGACAGGGTTTCACCATGTTGACCAGGATGGTCTCAATCTCTTGACCTCGTGATCTGCCCACTCGGCCTCCCAAAGTGCTGGGATTATAGGCAGAGACTATTATCCCAAGTGAAGTAAATCAGGAATGAAAAACCAAACATTGCATGTTCTCACTTACAAGTGGGAGCTAAGCTATGAGAATGCAAAAGCATAAGAATTATACAATGGACTTTGGGGACTCCCAGGGAAAGGGTGGGAAGGGGATGAGGGATAAAAGGCTACAAATTGAGTTCAATGTATACCACTTGGGTGATGGTTGCACCAAAATCTCACAAATCACCACTTAAGAACTTAGTCATGTAACCAAATACCACCTGTTCCCCCAAAACCTATGGAAATAGAAAAAGAATACATTTGTGGTAGATGGTATATTGCGAGTAGTTGTTCCATTAAATTTACCTAATGTGGTTTTATCAGGGACTATTAAAATAAAAGGCATTAAATTAGATTTTTTAGAGTTAACTTTATATAAAATTCATTGAGGACCTTAAGCCTTCCACCAGTGAACCTGAAAGTGAATTTTACCACAGCTCAAGCTTGAGATGATTGCAGTCCTAGTGGACACCTTGATGAAGCCTTGTGAGAGAAACTGAGCAGGCACCCAGAGAAGCCATGCCCCAATTTATGACACACATTTGAGATAGGGACTGGTTTGTTGTTTCAAGCTGCTAAATTGGGGGGCAGTTTGTCACATCAAGGGATAACTAATGAAAATGACATTTTACCTATACTGTATGATATTATATATTATACACTAAATAACATATTGCACATTTTATTATATGAAATAGAAGCTAGAATTATAGGCAGAACAGATAATTTTCCTGGAAAGAAATCTTTGAATTTGATTTTTACAGAGAAGTTTGTTAGAATGAAAATAAAGAGGACAGGAGGAATGTTGCTATGGTCCAGGAAGAGCAGGAATTATGTGTCCCTATAACTGCCTGATCGAAAAATACAGTGGTAACAATTATGTAGTTAAGAGCATGGGTTCTTGTCTCAGAATGGCTATATCAAAACCTACATGAACTACTTGCTAGTTGTATTACCACGGCAAATTTATTCTATTGTCATAGAAAATTATTTTCTAATCTGGAAAATAAAAAATGTTAACTGCACTGACTGCATTGAGTTGTTTGAAAGTTTAATGTACTGCTACAATCTGGTTACTGACCAAAATATCTGGCATATATGAAAAAGGGAAGGAGCCAGTATAATAAAGACGTGGATACTTTTTTCCTTTTTTCTTAACGAGAGGATATGTTTTCTAAACACTGTAAAGCAGTGTACTCTATTTCCAAACAGATGTTTAGTCATGTTTAGCACTGAATGATGTGAACACTGAAGCAAAAAAGAGTTTAATAAGGACAAAGCATAGCAAAATAACCTCATTTTCTTTTCACAACAGGGTTATTAAACTTCTAAATTGAAGGGAATGAATTAGAAATATTGTATCTTAACTTCAGTAGAAATGCTTTACATGAGAAATTTATAGAGAAGATCATAAAAAGCAGTTGATGACACTGTGTGAGGCATTTGTTGCTAGTTTGACAGGTACATCTGAAGATTATCAATTTATTTGTTATCCCTAAGAAAGTTCTTGAGTGGCATGCCTTAGGGCTACTTTCTCTCCCCAGTCATGTCTCAACTCTTTTTGTTAATGACGTGAATATGAATTTTATATTTGTCAATGCCAAAAATTTGAGAGACAGTGAACATATTATAAATGAAAAAAAAAATCTCCTGAATGTATGGAATAAAACTACAGACTATAATCATAAGATGGGATTTTAATGAAGTAAGTTAACAGTTGTCAAAATAATCAGTCTCCCACACATAAGATGTAAAAAATCGTCACCACATCGTACTTCACATGAAAATTTATGAAAATAACTAGACTTAAAATAAGACTATGTGTAAAGTTAACAGTGTCAAAAACTAAAAAAAATAGTTTCTGATATCTTTCCCTAGTTGCAAGCCAGAAGTTAGGCTGACAGTTTTATAGACACTGGCAGAAGACAAGAGACACCCAGATCAAAGACAAAGGTTAGTTTACTACTCATTATTAGTAGCAATGACCAGAATGTCACCATTTTTAACAGTTCCCTGAACTCTAGTTCCCACAGGATGATGTAAAGAGAGCCAGGCTACACCCGCACATGCAATGAGTTGCATTAGAGGAGAAAAATTCTGAGGTTTATCATTTATAGTAAACAAACCTACTCCTGAATGTGGATTCAGACACAATAGCTTCAAAGGATGTTTGCTATGCATACATCCTTGAAAGGGTACTCTGGCCAAGCACAGTGGCTCACACCTGTAATCCCAGCACTTTGGGAGGCTGAGGTGAACAAATCATGAGGTCATAAGATTGAGACTATCCTGGCTAACACAGAGAAACCCCATCTTTACTAAAAATACAAAAAATTAGGTGGGCATGGTGGCCCATGCCTTGTAGTTCCAGCTACTTGGGAGGCTGAGGCAGGAGAATCACTTGAACCTGGGAGGCAGAGGTTGCAGTGAGCGGAGATCATGCCACTGCACTCCAGCCTGGGCAACAGAGTGAGAAGAAAGAAAAGAGAAGGAAGGAAAAGAAAAGAGAAGGAAGGAAGGAGAGAGAAAGGTAAGAAAAAGAAAGAAAGAAAGAGAGAGAAAGAAAAAAAGGAAGGAAGAAAAGGCATGCAGAAATGTGAGAGATCCCATGAAGAATAGTATCCTAGCAATGGAGCTTTGAAAATAGAAATAGAAGCTGACATTAAGATCTCAGACAATCATCATTTGGCAGTACATCACACTAGCATGATTAATAATATGATACCATCATATTATTGTGTTCAGTTTTAAACACCATTATTTTGAATCACATATGAAAAAGTGCAAAATGTTCACCCAAACATTCAAAAGAATGCCAAAGGTAGAAAGTTGTTCACTTGCAAAATCATTGAACCATGAAGCATAGAAGAAAAAAATTAAAAGTAAACATATTAGACTTCCAATAATTAAATACCTTTTATTTAGAGAAGATAAAATGTAGCTTTTCTCTACTTCTTCCCAGTTCTTGGCTCTGTTACTCCTAATGAATACTTCTCACTAAAGGTCCTATTTCTTCAAGCATGCTCTCAGAATTACTTGAACTTGAGTCAAAGTATGTAAGAAATTTGTAATCTTTCAAACTCTTGAAAATCAGTGCATAAAGCATACTTTCCTCACCATAAGACCAAAAAGAGATCATGACTCTGGAAATACAAATAATCATGAATTAAGGATATTCCAAATCTGATGATACCTGAAGTAAAAGGAAAGGAGGCAACTCTGATAAAATATGGTAAAAACATACAGTTTAGAAAGAAGTAGAGAGGAAAAATGCAGGGTTATATCTGAGAATTATGATTATTAATACTTGAGGAATTTAGAATGCCATCTATTTCAGAGATTCTATTTTAAGCATAATTTCCATTGAATCACACTTATGGGACCTTGTATTATGTCCTCTAATTCTTTTTTATATACTGGGAAATGCTAGCATAGAAGTCTGTAAACCTACCCTTGGAATTTTCTCAACAAGTGAGAATTCAGCAAAAACATTCTATAAGTTGTAAATTAAAGAAAGAAATATTTTTGAGTTTATGATAAAATAAATCACCAAAATATGCAGCATATTTTACCAGGGATAGCAGGAGAAGAATAAAAACAAAAAATGACTTAACCCAAAGACAATGAATTTCAATCTTGTGCAAGGGGCAATGTGTCTTCTGTGAAAAAGTAACAACATTTTTAACGACATACACATGCGAAATCAATATACACAAAATCCTGGTCATTTAAAAACTTCTAGAGAGACAAATCAATACACAGAATCGGAACAAATATTAAAAGTAAGTTTATCAATGGTTTCTGAAATAATCATATTCTAAACATATAGAAAACTAGCTACAGGACAAAACAAAATAAAGTTTAGGACAGTGTTTCTGTTTTCAGTCTCTACTGCACATTGGAATCACCTGAGAATATTTTAAAAATACTTATCCCCTAGGGATATTTATATACTTGGTTGTAGGGAGCCAGCCCTATATCACCCATGGGTACCCCAGGTTCAGTGGCAACAAAGAAATGAGAAAAAGACAGATTAAGAGAGAAAGTGGGACCAGGGTACCATCACTTTATTACTCTGGAGGAAACAGTGAAGGCCCCGAGCTCTGATCATACACACTATTTGTTGATTACAATTACTTTGATCTATAGGGTAGGGGTAGAGTGATGGTGGGGAGAGGGTGATGGTGGAGTGAATCTGTGAGCAGGAACCGAATCAGTGAGCCGGAAATGGTGTGTCATTGTAAATACTGATAACAGTGGCAGTTTGGCAGTTTCACAAAACAAGAACATGTGGTTATTTTCAGCTTATTATCTATGTACAGCTGCTGGAATGAGGGCCTTACAAGGAGCCTACAAGTCTGGCTACATCATAGTGCTATGAAGGGGTTTTATGCCCTTGAGCACAATGTTTATGGTAACAGAGCCGAGGTCACCCTGCTCCAGAACATGAGGCATGAAGAGGCCTTCCTCCTCAGAGGCCTCCTGCGGCCTTCCACAGTTTGTTGTTCCTTGTTTATATGTTACTCATAACCAATTTATGTCGGCACTCTGTAAGTGCTTTGTCCTTTGCAGCTTTTCCCGACACTTAGTTATATTTGTGGCACAGATATCAGGATTTTAAATGCTACTCAAGTAATTCTAATGTGAATCAAAGGTTGAGGACCATTACTTAGAATGAGAATAGGAAGCATTTTCAGAGAGTAATTTGAGAAGTATTGAAAGGTTTACTAATACAGAGAATTCTTACTATCAGGCAATAGAGCCTGTTAATTAAAATATTAAGTTTAGGAAAACCTTAGTTGAAATATGCTATCAAGAGAAATAACAATGTAAGCATACTGAAACCTAAAAACTAGTAAGTACTCACCAAAGTTATTATAAGGACTGATAATGAGATACTATATACATTTGTGAGTGCCACATGCCCTTATCCATAGTACACAGATTCCTTATGTATTGTCTTATACGTTATATATAATAAACATATTGCTAATTCCCTGGGCCCTATTGATCTTTAAATGTCTTGATAATCATCACTATTAGCACCAGTCAACATTTGTCATAAAATTTCTTCCCATTTAGCAATAAAGTAAATTAGACGATCTTTGCACTTAAGGGAGATAATCTGGCTGAAGGGAGGATTATACACCAAGCACATGATAAATGTTGCACTTCAGACCACTGGAAAATATGTGTACAGAGTTTAACTTTATTTTCCACTCAGCCTCTAACTAGTTTATTTTTGTTTGGTTTGAGTTGACCAAACTCTCTCCTATCTGCCAAAGAGAAAAAATATATGGTGTACTCTCCCAGGGAAGAAAAACATCCCTTTTAGTCTTTATGGTTATTTTGTACTTAATATCCATTATACCATAAAAATATGAGATATACCAAGAGACAGAAAAATCTGAGTCCATAAGTCAGTAAGACCAGAAGCTCAGTTAATACAGTTATTAGAGTTAGCAAACAAAGATTTTAAAAAAAGCGATAGCTTTCAGCCAACTGGCAAACTGGACAAAAATACGTAAGACAACTCTTTTTAGATGTGGGATAATAGGCAGTGAAAGAAAATGTTTCGGAGACAATGAAAACAAACCAAGCCAAACCAAAACAAAGTAAGCTCTATGATTAACCTAGTTTTCTCACTTGAAAAAATGTAAGAAATTTTCTGCACCCTGTATCACAGACAGGGAGTCAAATGGAGCATGATAGTCTTGCTGAGTTAAGGAGACAGAAATAAAATTTGGAAGAGGGCTTCACAGTTAGAAATTGTGGAGCAGGAAACTGGAGAATAGGGAGCTAACATAGAAAGAATTCTAGAAGTCTTCATCAAGTACTCAAGCCTTTCACAGAACCCAAAGCTTTTCACATGTAGGATGAAACTCCATGAAGCCAGAAAAAGAACAAGTGCTGGGGACTGTAACTTGGACAATCTTCACAGCTCACAAAGGCATAGGAAATGTTCAAACTCTTACCAGGCACAGTAGAGAAACTTCCCTGAATGCGGACATTCAGGGTTGGGGTTGTATCTTATTAGTAATGCTAAATAATCCCCAGCTTAATGGCTATTGTAGAAACTCCTATCTAAAATCATGCCTTGAAAATATCAAGCTAATCTGAATGTGACATAATTGTCTACCAAAATAACACTCTGTAAAGGAAGCTGACAACATATAGACACTCTACAATGTAACATGTTCATTGTCCAGAATTCAATGAAAATAAAACCCTAGATAGGGGTGCAGGACGAAATGTGATCCATAACATGAGGAAAGTCAAGCAATAGACACAAATGATAGTGATGATAGAATTAGCAGAAAACGAAAACAAAAACCAAAGTTTAAACCAACTATAATAAACATATTTAAGGAGTTCAAGGAAAACATGATTGCTTCTCAGCCTTTTGGGCTAATCAAGTGTAAAAGACAACATGAAAGCAATGTGAGAAATGAGGACCACAAAAAAGATCCAAATGGAATTGTACTAAAATATATACTATCTAAAATAAAAATTTATTAAGCAGGTTGATCAGCAGTTTGTAGATACTGTGGAAGTGAACTTGAAGACCTATCAATAGAAACTACCTAAAATGAAACATAAAAATAAAGGCTAAGAAATAATTAATAGAGTTTCAGTGACCTACAGGATACCATCAAGTGACCTAATATCTGTGTCCCAGAAAAAGGTGATGTTTGAAAAAGCAACAAAAGTTTTTCGAATGTACTAAAAAATTATAAACTCACAGATCTGTGAAACTCAACCACAATCAAGCAGGAGAAATACAAAGAAACCCACACACAAGGTCATAACAATTAGATTTCTGGAAGCTAATGAAAACAAGAAAAGCATAAAAGCAGACAAATCAGACATTAAAAAAAAAATCAAGATAAAAGCATCCATTGATGTCTAGGTAGACCCTAAGCAGAACAAATGACAAAGGAACAGGATCTGTGAAGTACTGTAAGAAAAAAAAAAACAACCCCAAACACCTTCAATCTATCATTCTCTGTTCAATAAAAAATATCCTTCAAAAAGAAAGCTTAACCAGAAATATTTTCAGAGAAATGAAAGTTAAAAGATTTAGTGGACAACAGACTCACTCTGTAAGTGCTATCAGGAAATTCTTCAGGCTTAAGGAAAAGGATAGCTTATGGAAACTCTGACCTACTCACGGAAAAATAAGGTGGATGAATGGCAAATATGTTGATAAATATAAAACGTTTTTCTATTTTAAAAAAATCTATAAAATATAATTGACAATTTAAAGCAAAAATAACAATGTATTAGTCATAGTAGCATTTTCATAGCACAAATAGGAAACAACTGTCCAAAAACAATGAAATTTATGTTTTATGGTATATTTGCCAAATGGAATACCACACATTAAAAATAATTAATTATCATCATAAGAAATAACATGAGTCTCGGCGGGGTACAGTGGCTCATGCCTGTAGTCTCAGCACCTTGGGAGGCTCAGGCGGGCAGATCAGGAGGTCAGGAGATTGAGACCATCTGGCTAACACAGTGAAATCCCGTCTCTATTAAAATTACAAAAAAAAAAAAGTAGCTGGGCGTGGTGGCACATGCCTGTAGTCCCAGCAATTTGGGAGGCTGAGGAAGGAGAATCCCTTGAACCCAGGAAGCGGAGGTTGCAGTGAGCTGAGATCACGCCACTGCACTCCAGCCTGGCAACAGAGCAAGACTCCATCTCACAATAAATAAATACATAAATAAATAAAAACACAAGTCTCAGAGAAAACGTTGAGCAAAGGAAACAAAGTAAAAAACAGAATAATTATTGTAATTCCATTTATATGAAGTGAAAAACAAGCAAAAATAATTGTGATAAAAATCAGAATACTGGTTATCTCTGGAGAGGGTTTGGTTCATAGATGCATAGAAGACTATTTCTCTTGCTTAATATTTTGGAGTTTTTAATCTGGGTAGCAGCCATGGCAGTGGTGGCCTATCAGGAGCGGCCACTGCGACGATGGCTGCAACAAGGGAGATACAGCCTGGGCTGCTTGCTCTGCTGAGCCAGGGGTGCCAGGGACAGGCAGAAGACCTGTCCCCTACTGAGTCAGTGGGACAGGAGCCCTGTGCTCTCTGGCACAGCTGCAGCCACCCAGCTGCACCTCCAGACCTAAGCATCCCTGCGCTCCAGGGGGTCAGGAAGCCCCTGCCCTGCAGTCTCTGCTTACCTTCCCTGGCCTCTTCCCTTCTTATGTCCCCACTCCTGTGCAGAGCAAAGCTGTGGCCGACCCCAGGCACTGTCGCGACCTGGTCTGTTGTACGCACGCTTGGGGCAGCTCTGACAGACCAGTCCCTGCTGCCTCGGCCTCCTCTGGATTTCGGGTACCGAAAAGCCCAGGAGGAAGGCCGAGTGGGTGCTGAGGGCAGCTCAACATGGGCCTGTAGGCGCCCCTGGGGCAGTCAGCAGGAGTGGAGTGCTCTGGACGGCATGTTGATGGCAGCAGGAGACAGACAGGCTCCTGCGTGGGAAGGGACAGGTGCCTGGTGAAACTTCCTTCAAGCCAGGAACAGCTTGAAGCCTAAGGGCTGGGCTGCCAGTTCAGATGGAGTCCACCGCCTGAGTGAGAACTTCCGGTGCTTTTCCCAGGCCGCCCATGGCCGCCCATGGACCGAACAGCATGCACTTCTTCCATTCTGAGCTCATAAAAAACCCGACTCAGCCAGACTTACACAGATTAGGGAACTACTAGCTGCGGGAAGGAGCTACCCACTTTAGGTCTCCTCCACCGATGGGGTGATCTGCCTGCAGAAAACAGCTATCCACCATGGGTGTCCTGTCTGCTGAGCGCTGGACCCTGGGGCCACTTGCCTGCTGATAGGAGCTACCTACTCCATTGATAGCTCTCTGCTGATAGCTGGACACTTGTCTGGACGACCTGCCAGCTTCAGGTCTCCTGAGAGCTGTTATTTTCCTTGGTAAAGCTTCTCTCTGCCTTGCTCACCCTCCAGTTACCTGCATGCCTCATTCTCCCTGGATGCGGGACAAAAACTCAAGCCCCGCCCAATGGCAGCTGGGACTGAAAGATCTGCAAAACAAACAGGGTTGAAACCCTCCCTAACCCCCTATCCCTCACACCCATACCCCCAGCACAGTTACAGGTGATGAGAAGAAGAGAAGAGCTGCAGCCATTCAGGGAGTCCAGATCTAGGGGTTCTCCAAGCCAGGGATGTGACACCCCTTTTGGGGCTCTGTGATTTCTAGTATGTCCAAGCTTTCTGGAACCACTGTGTTCCCCTCTTCCAGACAGGCTTTCACGGAGCTGGTGACTGCGCCAGCGCCTTGAGCTGCCCACCCTACCTCAGTAGCAGGCTGAGCACAGTGGTCAGACACACCCCCTCGCCCACCCCGCTGCCTCTTGCTTGCTCATGCACCCCTTGGTGCTCCAGGCTTGTACTTGGCAGGCATGGGATCCAGACTGGCAGCGCTAGCTGAGCGCGGCCTGCCAGGCCAAATGGGCAGAATGAGCCCAGCAAGCCTAAACAAAACTTGGGTGAAGGTGTCATCAGCCACAGAGGTTTCTGGCTGGAAAAACAACACCCAAAGGATACTGTGACAGTAGTTACTTCTGTATATATATAAATAAAATTTTATAAAGCTATATAATACATATTGGTGTACTTTACCCACTCAAGAATAATTTCTCCCTTATCTTCTGTTGAACTTTCTTCTGAAAATCTGGAGACTGCATGTTCTGTTCTATTCATCAACTGTATATCGTCAGATATGCAATTAGCAGTTTCATTTTCATTTGTTAGTCTAATGTGTGGACCAGATGAAAATAAAATCCTTATCTTTTACTTGAAAAATTTAATGTAGCTAGTAATCATGATGGTAGAAGTAAACAAAAATAATTCTACAGACCCTAAATAATTTCTTGAAGCAAAACTAAAACAAGAACATTGTTATTTTAATTGCATTAGTATTAATATAAAGATTTTAATAATAAATTGTGTTTTATGACAGAATTTAGCAAAGTTGGAGATATATATGTCAATATTACTTAAGACATATGTAAATACATATTTCTGAGACAGTTTCACTCTGTTACCCAGGCTGGAGTGCAGTGGTGCAATCTGGACTCACTGGGACCTCCACCTCCCGAGTTCAAGAGATTTTTGTGCCTCAGCCTCCTGACTAGCTGAAATTGCAGCCATCACACCTGGTTAATGTTTATATTTTTATTAGAGGTGGGGTTTCACCATGTTGGCCAGCTGGTCTCAACTCCTGGTCTCAAATGATCCTCCCACCTCAGCCTCCCAAATTGCTGGGATTACAGGTGTAGGCTATGATGCTGGCAATATTTCTTAAGATAAATCACCAAGTTTCAAACTGTCCTGTTTAAAAGACACTTTTTTTTCTACACATTTCTGAAACCATATCTTCTGGTGGGGAAGATAATATGAATCACTTTTTCTTTTGGCTTTTCTTGTGGGGGACACGGTCTCACTATGTAACCCAGGGTGGAATGCAGTGACACATCAGAGCATGGATCTTGAGTTAGACACAAAAAAAAACCTTAAAAGATGAATATTATTTCTTAGAGGATGGCAAAAGAATAGTGTCTTGTAGGCAAGAAAGTTTAATAGGATGGTAATATTCAAAATTAATTAGAGAAATGACAACCAGGAGTCATTAAGTCAGTCTGAAAGCTGTCCAATTATACCTGGCATGATCAGATAATATACAGTAAAAAAAAAAAAAATAGTGGGAACTAAATATGCTTTAAAAAAAAAGACTTTGAAAACCTGTAAAAATGACACAAAAGATATTCCATGTCCTTTCAGTATAATTCTAGAACTTTGTCATATGGGCTTACCAAAGAACTATTTAATTACGTAGGGTGATGTGCCCTTATTTGACCTGTTATTTTCCATTGATTAGAACACAGACTCTGTGAAAGTAGAGGATACCTTGCAGATTTTTGACCAATTGAGATGCAAATGATCCCTGTTCCATAAAAAGTTAGCTACAAAGTTAGAGTGTATTGCCTTGTAGGACATTAACTAGTTTTACCTCTAATTTTGCAAACTTATCTTAGTATGTCCTTTCTGGTAGCATGTACAAAACATATTTTTCTAATTCTTCTTTAAACTAACTTTTTCATTCAACTTGTATCCTCAACAATTTAGATGAATCTTTGACATATATTATTCTGTAAGTTAGTCATGTTTTAATGGTTTTTTGCAACTATACTTTGGCAAAGGAAAGGGAATTATATAGATACAGTTAAGAGGACTTACAGACACAGTAAATATAAGTAGCAAAGTGTCAGTGAAGATATAGATCATTGCAGTTAAGAGTCAATATTAAAGTCATTTTGTACCGCCTATGCAGAGTATGAATTTCTTCTCTATTTTTTTAACCAAGTGGTTTTTATAGTATTATGTGTTTTCTGGTAGAGAATCTGTAACAGTAGAATATTCACATTTTTTCAATTACCCAATCAATTTTTAAACTTTTACTTATTTAACAATGTTTTCCTAATAATGAATTAAATATTTCTACTTAATAATTTAAAAATTTCAGCCTTTAAATTATGAGCAAGAGGAAATATGTATACCTGCTTTTTGATATGCCAGTTCTTCAAATCTTTTGAGCAATTATAGTTTACCTAAATTTTTCTCTTTTCTAAGTTCAAAACACCCTCTAATTACTGTAATTCACTTTCTTTTGAAATTATATACAAGTCTACCATCACCTTAATAGCGGCTCATTGTACATCCTCGATTTACATTTCTTCCAAAGTTTGTTTTTTTTGTTGTTATTACTATTACTTTTGACAGGGTCTCACTCTGTTGACCAGGCTGGAATGCCATTGTACAATCACATCTCCCTGCTGCCTTGAACTCACAGGCTCAAGTGATCCTCCTACCCTAGCCTCCCAGGTAGCTGGGACTACAGGCATGTACCACCACACACACTTGGCTAATTTTAGTATTTTTTTGTAGAGACAGAGTTTTTCCACGTTGCCCTGGCTGGTCTCGAACTCCTGGCCTCAAACAATCTGCCTTCCTTAGCCTCCTGAAGTGCTGGGATTACAGGCATGAGCCACCATGCCCAGCAATAGGTTTAAGAAAAAGATTAAATTTGACGGCTGGAATACAAATAGAACAGTGTCTAGGGAGGACAGAAAAAATGCAACCGAAACTGAAAATTTTAGAACTGGTCACAACCTGTGAAAGAGAAACCATGAAGAAAGGAAGTTACTATCCCATAAAACAGCTTATTTGGAGTAACTTTTTAAACTTTCAAAACTCTGACAAAACTTCCTTCATTTTTTAAATTTTAGCCTTATGAGCGGTATGTATTGTGGCATCCCAGCAAATAGATCTAATCTTCGTTAATAATAGCACTCCTAGAATAACTAACATATAAATGTGACCTCCTTAAAGAAAATTCTGTGACTAACTACTCACAGCAATCTGAAGTTTCTATTATAGCAAGTTATACCTTCTAGTTTCTGTGTATGTGTGTTTTTTGGTGTTATTTGTCTTAAGGTAAATTGAACTTTCGTGGCAGTGAGTAAGGTATATGAAAAATATTATCCACATTTTACAAATGATGAAGTGATTGCTTAGAAAAGCTAATTAAATTTATCGAGGTCACATGGTTCATAAGTGACCGTGATAGAATTCAAATCCTGGTCTCTGACAGGAGTGATACAGCTTTCAACCACTTTGTTATTTCATATTTCATGCACTCTGTGTTTAACCGAAGCATCAGGTTGGGTCATGAAGTAGCACATTTATTTTAGTTATTTTTCTGTACTTTCATAAATGTGGCAATTTCCATATGGATTAGTGTATAATTGCATTAAATTAAGAAAATATTAACAAATAATATGTTTAAAAATGTCAAAAATGAAAACAGTTACAAGTTTTAGCAATAATACTATAAGATACAAATTGAATCTTCTTATATTTACTTCTTTCCAATAAAGCAAGTATAATAGCCTGTTTGGCCCTCCTTCTGAACAAATCTCATAAAAAATAATTGTAGAGATTTAGCAATGATTTCACTATTTTAGCCAGAAAAAAAGCACTGCCAATACTTGCTCTCTTAATTGTTTTAAAGATGAAAGAATATAATGGATAGAACAGTGATTGTAAAGCTAGAAAAGTAAATTATTTCAAAAATTGGGGGTAATTATCTCAGTATGGCAGACAAGATAATTTCTACTGAATTTGTTTTAATCTATTTTTGTTGATTTAAAAAAATATCTTCTATTCGTTCAAATACTAGATAAGTTGTTAATCTTCTCCACCTGAAGTTATGGAGTTTAATATTTTTCTTAACTTCTAGAAAATGTTCCCAGTCTGTCTAATTACTATACTATTCATATTAGGCATTTTTAATGCCTCAATTTTTTTTTCTGTAAAATTACTTTTACATTATCTCTTAATATTACATACATATAGTAATAAAATTTTCCACTACTGATTTGAATCTTTTCTCATATATACAAAAAACAGAGTTTGACTTTTTTTTTTTTTTTTGAGACAGTCTCACTCTATCACCAGGCTGGAGTGCAGTGGCACAATCATGGCTCACTGCAACTTCCATTTTCTGGTTTCAAGCAATTCTCCTGCCTCAGCCTCCCGAGTAGCTGAGACTACAGGCGAGCACCACCACGCCCGGCTAATTTTTTGTACTTTTAGTAGAGACGGGGTTTCACCATGTTGGCCAAGATGATCTAGATCTCTTGACCTCATGATCCGCCCACCTTGGCCTCCCAAAGTGCTGGGATTACAGGCGTGAGCCACCACACCCAGTCGACTTCATTTTTTAGAGAATATTTAATAACATATGTAAGGAGTCCAGTATTTCTCAAAGCAAATCAGCCCACTGGAGTTCTCAATTTCTTTCTTTCTTTCTTTTTTTTTTTTTTTTTCGAGGGGCACTATCACTGCTCACTGCAAAGTTCATCTTTTAGGCTAAAGCTATCCTCCTACCTCAGCCTCCCAAGTAGCTGGGACTGCCGGTTTGCACCACCACACCCAGCTAAGATTTTGTATTATTATTATTATTATTATTATTATTACTTTTGGTAGAGATGGGGGATTGCTGTGGTTTATAAATGAGTAACTATAGTGCAATAGCAAGCCCAGGCTTGTCTTAATCTCAAGCGATCCTCCTGCCTTAATCTCCCAAAGTGCTGAAATGACAGGTGTGAGCCACCACACCTAGCCCTTCAATTCCATTTACTCAGTTTTTTAAAAGACATTTTTGCCTGTTAAATGTACTCACTTTCTCACATTTTATATTTAATGTCCTTGATCTCTCTGTGCCCATGCCAATGGATGGTATTTGAAGGCCTCTCCAGTCCTTCTTTGCTATACTTAAGAATTCTGGGGTAATTAATATTTCATATAATGAAATCCTTCATCCTTCCCAAATTTGCATTGAATCCCCATCATTCAAGCTGAAAACACAGAATTTTGTTAGTTATTCATATCCCTCTTTCTGCAAAATTTTTAAAAGGAAAAAAAAAGTGAGGTAAAGTCAGCACAGGATTGAAGGCTCTTATTGAAAACAAATCATCAGTTCACCTGAGATAGATGTCTTAAAACAAATGGAAGGTATAGTAATCCTATCCCAAACAGAGCAAGGAAATGCATACCTAGATAACATTGAAATAAATCCACAAATTCTATTTCTTTTTGTAGGAATTTATATTATTAATATTTTATAAATCAGAAAACTAAAAGATTAAATAGGTAGTAAAATGATGGACTTGTCATAAAAGAAGTGAGCTTTTTCACGATGTGTTAGAAAATATGAAAGATGATGAGTGCTACAGTTTAGCTGTGTCCCCACCCAAATCTCATCTTGAATTCTAGCTCCCATAATTCTTGTGTGTTGTAGGGGAAACCCAGTGGGAGATAATTGAATTGTGATGGCAATATCCCCCATACTGTTCTCATGGTAGTGAATAAGTCTCAAAAGATCTGATGGTTTTATAAGGAGAAACCCCCTTCACCTGGTTCTCACTCTTCTCTTGTCTTCCGCCATGTGAGATGTGCCTTTAATCCTCCACCATGATTGTGAGGCCTCAACAGTCACATGTAACTTTAAGTCCATTAAACCTCTTTCTTTTGTAAATTGCCCAGTCTTGGGCATGTCTTTGTCAGCAGTGTGAAAATGAACTAATATAATGAGGGACAGGTAACATTATCCTTAGAGCTACTGTCCAAGTAGTGATATATTTAAAATTCACATAAACAGAGACCTATAACAGTGATTGAAGGCATATATATTGGCATGAAGTCATTAGACTCTCTTTATGCGTGTGTATGGATATATATACACACACCTCACATACCCCATTTCTGTATGTGAGGAGAGATATATATATATACAGAAACATATATATGGATATACATACATATATATATGGATAGATATATACACAGAAACCTATATATGGATATGTATGTGTGTGTGTGTGTGTGTATATATATATATATAAATACGTATCTATATGTGTGTGTATATATATATATACAAATATCCATATATAGGTTTCTGTGTATATATATATCCATATATGTTTCTGTGTGTATATATATCTCCTCACATATATATATGTATATATATCCATATATATGTTTCTGTATATATATGTGAGGAGATATATATATATATCATATATATGTGAGGAGATATATATTATATATATGTTAATATGTTATATATGTTATAATATATTGTATATACTATATAACATACTATATATGTATATATAATATATATGTAATATATAATTATATAATATATACATGTTATATAATATATAATATGTACATAATATATAATATGTAATATATACACAATATATACATGATATATAATAGATAATATATACACAATATATACATGATATATAATAGATAATATATACACAATATATAATATATAATATATATTATATAATAGATATATATACTCACATATATAGTATATTATATATATCTTATATATATAATATATATATCTCTCCTCACATATATATACAGAAACATATACATGGATATAGATACACCTCACATATATATGGATACACACACACACACACACACTTCATATACCCTCATTTCTGTATGTAAGGTGTCATATATATATATAACACTTCACATGCCCCATTCCATATACAGATCTGTATATTTCTGCTGATATATCTATTATCTATCTATCTATCTATAGCTGTAGAAAATGGGGTATGGGTATGTGAGGTGAGAAGAAAACAGAGAAGGGTAGATTCAATTTTGGATATGCTGTATTTGAAATAGATATGAAGAGATCATCAGACCATGTGGTAAACAGGTCTGGACCTCAGAAGAAAGTGTCTAGGTAAAGGTAAAATTATAGGTATTTCCAGAACTTGGTAGTAGTTAAAGCTATAGGTGAGGATAATAATGCTCATAATACATGCGATAAAAAGAGAAGCACATACAGTGTAGTAATTTATTAAATTCCAATATGTGAATGCAGGCGAAGTAAAAGAACAGTAGTTTCTAACATGATATTTTATTATGCTTTGTGCTTATTTATGGTATAAAATAAAATGTTTTAGTATTATAAAAATCTATAATAGAGAACTATTATGGCAAAATTATAGAGGGAGGACAAATTAGTCATTGTCAGGAATTAGGGACAGGGAGATGGGCTGGAATAAGGTCAATAGGTTATAAATGAGCAACTATAGTATAATATCAAAACTAATAAATTTTATAGCAATATAATACATTTATTTTATTCAGATTTCCCTAGTTTTACATTTACTTATGTGCACCTGATTATGTGTGCACTCTATGCAATTAAATCACAGTGTTGATTTGTATATCCATCACTACAGTCAAGCTCTAAGACAGTTTCATCCCCACAAGGTGATAGAGTTTCCTCCGCTAGAGAGGAAACTCTGCTAAACCATCTTCACATTTCAGCCCAAATCTCAGCCAGTCAAAAGTCCCCAGAGGAGAAATTGGTTGTCACTCTCAGCTTGCTGAAGAATAGTTCTTCTTTCTAGGGGATTTTGTTTTATCTGGTCATATTTGTTTCCATAGCCCTCTGATGTTTTTAAAAAATGTGATTCCTGAAATTTATCAAGTTACTTCTACTTATTGGCCATTAAAAGAATAACAGCCAGCCACTAGTTATTACATATCACTCTGAGGTAGATGTACTACTTTATTTCCTGTTAGCATAACCATAAAGGTATTTTTTGCTAATAAAGTTATTTCATAAATTTGTAATTAAGGAGATTATATATATATTTTCAAAGAAGACTATTTTAAAATAACCATTATCTTAGGAATTAGAGATAAGTATAGCAAAGATGGAGGTTAAGATTATTTTGGTACACATTTATCCAGTTTTTCAACACTACTTGTTAAAAACACCTCCTTTTCCCCAGGTGTGAACTGCCTTCACACCTTGGGCAAAATCAAATGATTATGTAAGTGTGAGTCTATTTTTGGTATGTATATTCTATTATGCTGATACATGCCTGTACTTATTTCACTACTACATGTTGTAAATACTGTAGGTTGTAGCACATCTCTAAACAAGCTAACAAGGCTTCCACATTTGTTTTTCTTCTTTAAGATTCTCTAGGCTATTCTAGGTATTTTCCATGTACATGATAAAATTAGCTTGCCAGTTTCTTTCAAAAAATATGTAGAAATTTGATTGTGATTTTATTTAACTTATATATCAGTTTGGGGAGAAATGACCTTTAAACAATATAATACTTTCCAATCCATTGGTATAACAGCTTTTATTTGTTATCTTTTATTTCTCTCAGCAGTTTTTCAGTTTCTGTGTAGGGGCATTGCAAGATTTTGTTAAGTGTATTTCCAAGTACTTTAGTTTTCTTTAATTCTGTTATTTATATATATTTTGAGACAGGGGTCTTGTTTTCTGTCCCAGGCTGGAGTGCAGTGGCACAACCATGGCTCACTGCACTCTTGACCTCTTGGGCACCAGTGATTCTCCCCACTCAGCCTTCTGAGTAGCTGGGACCACAGGCACGTGCCACTATGCCCTACTAATTTTTTAAATTATTTGTAGAGATGAGGTCTCTCTATGCTACTCAGGCTGGTCTTGAACTTCTGGGTTCAAACAATCCTGCAGCCACAGCCTCCCAAAGTGCTGGGAGTATAGGCATGAGCCACTGCAGTGGTTCAAAAAGTTTAGTTGTCATTTGACAATGGTTTTTCTACTGAAATGTAACACTACAATTTGTTTTTACATTGTCCTTATACACAATGACTTTGTAGAACTTATTAATTATTTTTAAAAATATTTTTCTACACAATGACATCATCTGTAATATTTCAGTCTGAAGATATTTTTCACACTTTTAAAAAACAAGTGTTGTTTACATCTTAGACTTTATTACTCTGAACATATCTATATCTCAAATTCAATTCAGTTTTATTTTCGAAATATAGAATTGTTGGCTATTTTTTCTTTTACCATTTTAAATATGTCATTCCATTGTCCTGTATGTCCATTGCTTCTATTGATAAGTTGGGTAAGAATTATACTTTTATTCCTCATTATATAATATATTATACTCTTATCCCATCTGCTTTTACAATTTTCTTTTCATCTTTGATTTTCAGAACTTTGAATATGATGTGCTATGTGTGGTTGTATTTCTATTTATCCTGCTTAGGGTTTGCTGAGATTTCTGTATCTGTATATTAATATTTTTCACCAAATTTGGGAAGGTTTCAATAAATAAATCCTTGGCACAATGTTTGGCATACAATAGGCACCACATAAATGTTTCTGGTTTCTTACTGCCTGGGAGAAAACTGCATGTTTTCAAATAAGTTACGTGCACTGTGACTATGAGACTCTGTTTTCAGTGGGACACAGCTGCTGTTCAAACAGATGCAAGATAGTGGCAAAGCTGTAACTATTAGAATATTCTTTAATTCTCCTTTAAAAACAACACAATGAACTGAGAAAAAATAATCCCTAAGTCTCAGCTTAAATAAAACATAGTTAGCAAAGTAACCCAACAAACCCAACATATTGGTTTGTTGGGTTTGTTGGGTTACTTTGCAAACTATGAACACATATTATTATTGGCTGCAATTCACATGTTAGATTATCAGTTCAACAGTATATATCTCAGGGCAGATTTAGGGGTGGGGCACGGGTTTGATTATAAAGAAGGGAATTCTTTGGAAATGTTAGAATCATTCTATATCCTTTCTGTGGTAGTAGTTAAAATAATCAATGCCTGTGTACAAATTTATGTAACTATGCAAGAAGAAAGGAACATTTACTGTATAAAATTTTTGCAAATTAAAAATAAATAGAAACATTAATTTAATTATATGTCAAGTCGGTATCTTATTCACAAAAAATTATTTCAATTAATTATAAAACCTAGGGTTAGACTATATAATGTTTTGAGTATACATCTTAAGGAAAAAAGGACAACACATAATTTTAAAATTGTATTCATTAGCATGATTTTTCAGAGTAATATTAATATTGCTATTTTAAAATTCATCTGTCATTTATGTACAGTAAGCATAGTAAATCAGTAGTTAATTTGACTAGGAACCAATATTTTCAGCATAAGAGAAAACACATACAAATGTAAATAAAATCATCCAAGTTAAATAAAATCCCTAAAATATTAATATATTCATCTGGAAATATCATTACAAACTCATATATTTTTCTAAAAATACATACATATTTCATTACTTAGAAACAATAAAAGCATTAGCAATAAAAACTTCTAGCATCTCAGTTGTAATCTCCAAATAGAATTTCCCACAAAAACAAACAGATTATTTGGAGAAATTGCTGATTTCAGGTCTGTGACTGGAAAGGAATAAAAAGAAATCTGGAGCAGAAAGCAAGGAATCTATCAAACACTATAGGATTACATCAGATGAATGCCAAAACTAACTTCAGTGGTCCCCAGTGGCCGAAGATGGGACAATTTGGCATCAAAACCATGGTGTTTGATGATTACAACTCAAATATATAAAATTTCATGAGTTTGTAGTGAGACTAAAAAAAATTAAAGTATAAAAGAAAACTAATAGATAATTTCTGTGGTTTGATGCACAGCACTTTATTCTCAAAATTTGTGTATACAAATGGAAAATAAACATAATCCTATTTTTTTAATAGGAACTTCCACTAGAGGAACCAAATATGGAATAAATATGTAACAAAATAAAATTCTTCTGTGTAGAAGAGTCCCAACTAATGTTAAGAATTATGAAAGATCTGATACTTTACTTGAAACCCCAGAAGTATAGCCTACCAGTTTTAGGGCTGCTGGTGGGAGACAGGTGTCTCCTGGGGAACATCAAAGAAGAAAAAACAAAACAAAACAAAACAAAAAACCAGTTTATTACTACAATCAATAGCAGTAGCCATTTTCATACATTGGTTTCCCATACTCCAATTTCTACAGAGTAATGTCATGAGGGTCAGGTGATGTCAGCATACACAATAAATTCTGTTAAAAGAGAGGTGCCGTCAGCATACGCTGTGAATTATGTTGAAAGAGAGGCACCTCAAACTTTAGAAATGATCTTTTATCATTGGTGAATATCATTTTATCATCAATGGACTTCAGACAAACTTATTCAACTTTTGTGCCAGAAGTCATTATCTTTATTACACTGAATAGCAAAAAACAAAACAAAACAAAAAACCCTGCTCTCTGCTCCAGACAAATTGTCATCCTATCTTTTGAACCTGTTCATTATACTTATATCTTTGAAAAGGTATTTTGTAGCAAAGGCCATCGGCACAACTACTCTCAAAATGTGAAGAAATGCAGGAGACACATGAATCGTTGTCTCACAAAAATAAATGCAGAAGGAGCATGGAGTTAGAAAATCACCATTTTTTAACTCAGAATAAAATAATGTGTCTAGGCAGTCATTAAGAATAGGTGTAAAACCATTAAGACAATTGTTGATGATGAATTTATAATGAATGGATTAGGCTGACAACACCTAAGTCCACTGACCAAAGTCAAAATCACTAAAAGTGAAATAACCAGAAAGATCACATACTCTCTGGTATGATGCAATTGGAAGTACAGAATGACACCTGTTATTACAACAATAATTTAACCTAAATATCACTAAGCCTTTAGATCTAACTACCTACTTTTGTAAGTGTGTGTTTTGATGGGACAAACACACACATCATGGTTAGGAAAAGAAAAAGTTACAGATTTTTAAAATACATACATAATAATGTAATCATTAGGAAGTAGAAAAGTCTCTAAGTCAAATAATCTAGTTACATCAACAAATAAATTTGTTACAAATTTGCAATGGGAAACTAAAAAAGTTAGAAGACTTAGCAACCAAATGCATATGTATATTTTGTTCTTATCCTTATTTGAACAAACATAACAGAAAAAATATATATTCTTTGAGATAATTATGGTAATTTTATTATAAACTGGTTATTGTATATTAAGGAATGAAGATTATTTTAGATGTATCTTAAAAATTATGTATTTGTCTTTAAGGAAATTCTTCATTTTTTCAAAGCTCTCTTGAAGTAATATATTGACAATAAGTTGCTTAGGATTCACTTTCAAATATTTTATCAAACAGAAGGAAGGAAGGAAGGAAGGAAGGTGGGAGGGAGGGAGGAAGGAAGGAAGGAAAGCGGGGGAGGGAGGGAAGGAAAGAAGGTGGGAGGGCAGAAAGTAGATGGAACAAGATTAGCGAAATAATAATAATAATATAATTGTGTTTAATATACTATTTAATCAAACTTTCTGTATGCTTAAAAATTTATGTTAAAAACACTTTCTATTATAAGATACCAAACATTTCTGAAGCAAGGGTTTACCTACTGTTATTTACCCTATAACTGTTTCTGGAATAAATAATTGCCCTGTTGTAGTTCAAAATACACCTTAATTATATGTGTCAAAAATAGAGGTATAGAGTCACTAGAAGGTTTTGGTGTGGAGTATCACAGTCTTGAGAAAATAAGCCCTAATATGATAGTGTAAGTGCTGTACCCAAATGATATTGTTTACAGCTTTTTTTTCAACTATCAGGCTGCTAAAGAGTTGTGTAATTGTTCTCTTGTTATTTCCTATTGAAGTTGCTCTAAGGAAGTACCAGTTCCCTCTATGAGGTTGTGGTGGGACACACAACCCATTGTCTATGGGATAAACACACATAGCATGATTTATGATAATTTGCTTTTTCCTTCACAAAAGAAATAATAGAACCAAGTACTGTTTTGATTCTGGTCAAAGGATTTTTCAAGCCTAAAGAGATCACTTCAAATCCCTGCTTCTACTTTCCGGCAGGACTGCTCCTCAGTTATTTCAAATATGCTTCCTGTTCAGTAGAGCAGCTTCTGCAGTCTCTAGATGGTCCATCTTCATGAGTCAGGATGTTTATAGGTAGCTTAATAAGGTGTGTTTCTCTCGTGTACTGAATTCTAGCTTCTGAGTGATTTAGTTGATTGAAGTGCCTAATCCATCACTGAAGATTTTGCTTTTCTCTATAAATTCTTATTTACTGCTTCTTCAGCATATGCTTGTAGTATTTTAGAGTGCTCCACACTTAAATTACATATCACTTTGGTATTTAAATCAACGAATTTAAACTACTGCATAATGAATACTTTCAATTTGCCTTCACTTAAGTAAGATGATATAATTAAATATGTTTGTTTGATCCGGTCTTGCAAATGAACCTATACATTTACATTAGGTCTCTATGAGTTGAGTGAATTCTCTTGAGCTTTTTAAAGTATTGGAACCGGTTGTCTGTGCTATGGCTAAGTCAGCAGTCTTTCTCCGTTTCCTTTTCCTTAGTTTGGTTAAACTGTCTTTCCTTCTTACTTTTCTTTTCTGTATCCCCTGATTTCTGTCCGTATCCCTATCAGCTTTTTTTCACTTCATTTCTGTTAGTGCATGCTTAAGCTGTGCCAGACACTGTGCTAAATACTATAAATAAAACATTTAATTAGGAAGCCGATGTTGACTTATGTTTCCAACCAGGGACCAATTAAGCTTGTCATTACTTCCTGTGCCCAAGGTACTTGGCAGTGTTGGTCATAGAGGTCTGTGGAAGTTGAAGGGCAAAATCAATTTGAAATAAAGCTTAGTATGTATGCTCTAAGCTGCTAAGAAGTTGAGATAAATGAGAATTATAGGCAACTAACCTGGATGATTTTGCATGTGCTATTTCATCACTAGAAGTTCAATTTGGGTCTTAATTTATTCCATGTATCTTTAACATTTTCATGCTTCACTCTACCTTCTTGAATATACAACATATAGCTGCAAAAACTGTTTTATACTTTAGTCTATTAATTACATCATCTGTGTAATATTTTGGTTTGAATCCATTGCTTGGTTTTTCTCCTTACTATGGGTTATATTTTCCTGATTCTTTTAATGTCTGGTAATTTTTAACTGGAGGCCAGACATTAGTTTTTACCTTTTTGAATACTATATAATTTTGGAAGTTGTTTTGATAGTGAGCTTTTGACTGATACGAAATTAACTGGAAACATTTTAAGCCATTTGAGGCATGCTTTTAAGATCTGGTAAGTGGAACCAGAGTAATTTCAAGTCTAGGGATAATTTTGTTCCACTCCTGAGATAAAAAACTTTCTGAGTACTTTACTTAAGGGTCTATGTATCATGAGGTTTTTCACTATAGTTGGTGGGAACCTCAGCTATCCTCAGCCCTTTGTGAGCTCTGAGGACGGTATCACCTTGTCTTTTGTGGTGCTTTTTTCCCAGTCTTGAGTATTTTCTTTATATGCACTGAATTTACATGCAACACTCAACTGATGCCTCAAGAAGAACACCTTGCATATTTCAAGGGCTATCTCTCTTACAGATTTCTCTCCATGCAGCACTTTCTTCTCTACGTGGTTCTTTCCGCTTTATCCAGTTCTGTCCTCTTTGTACTGTGCTCTACAAGTTCTAGTCAAATTGGCTTTCTGAAATCTCAGATGTATCTTGTCAACTCAGAGAATCTGCGAGGCTTATTTGGGTTCCCCTTTGCTGTGCTGTTCTGTGTGTTTCCTCCAGTTTGCCTGGAAACTGTCTCCAGGCAGCAGTGTGGAAAATCACAGGAATCATTTTGTTAGTTTCCTTTATCTTACAGATCACTGCCTTGTGCTGAAACTGTTGTTTCATATATATTTTGTCCAAGTTTTTTTAATGTTTAAGGCAGGAGACTATATCTAATTTTGATTACTTCATATTTGCAAGAAATATATATATGCATTCCTGTCTTTATAAATGCATGGAATTATTACTATATCCACTTTGATAAATAAAAAACTGAAGCTTATCTAGGATCAATAACTTTCTCAAAATTGCATATTTAGTACAAGCCAAAACAACAGGCAAACCCTGGTATTTCATACAAAATTCATATTCATTTCACACTTGCATTACACCACACATTTTTATCTTACAAAATAGCTTTGGTGTGGTGGAATAGACAGAAACTGATTTCCAAGAATACAGAAGTAGGTGATTCCCTACTGAAGATGGTAAATGTAGACTTGTTTTTCTGAGGGATTTGGTAGTGAAGAAGGAAAATAAAAACAATATGAAACAGAGAAGAGGAATGACAATCAGAAAAGAATGTGCTAGAATTGAGGAAAGCTTGTATATAATTTGTAGGTACTCTTAACCTGACTGCTTACAGGTCAGTTAGAGGACTGACTACTCACAAGTCAAAAGAATCAAGCGTTAGTGTATTAGTGTCTTCTTGCACTGCTATAAAGGCATACCTGAGACTGTGTATTTATAAAGAAAAGAGGTTTGTTTAGTCAGCTCATGATTCTGTGGGATGTACAGGCTTCTGCTTCTGGGGAGGTGGCAGGAAACTTACAAACAAGTGAAAGATAAAGCAGGTCCATTTTTATATTGGCAGCAGGGGAGAGAGAGAGAAAGAGAGAGAGAAGTGGGAAGTGCTACACACTTTGAAACAACCAGATCTCATGAGAACTCTATCACAAGAATAGGGGCAAGCCTGCCCCCATAGTTCAATCACTTCCCACAGGCCACTTCCCCCATACTAGGAATTTCAATTCAACATGAGATATGGGTGGGTACATGGAGCCAAACCATATTACTCTCTTCTTGGCTCCTCTCTAATCTCATGTACATCTCACATTTCACAGTACAATCATGCCTTCTCAATAGTCTTCCAACGTCTTAACTATTCCAGCATTAACTCAAAAGTTCAAGTCCAAAGTCTCAACTGAGACAAGTCAAGTCCCTTCTACCTATGAGTTTGTAATATTAAAAACAAGTTAGATACTTCAGAGATAAAATGTGAGTGCAGGTATTGGGTAAAAATTCCCACTCCAAAAGGGAGAAATTAGTCAAAACAAAAGGGCTATAGGCCCCATATGAGTCAGAAACTGAGCAGGGATGTCATTAAATTGTAAAACTCCAAAGTAATCTCCTTTGTCTCACATCCAGGCCACATTAAGGCAAAGGCTGAGTTCCCAAGGCCTTGGGCAGCTCTGCCCCTGTAGTTCTGCAAGGTAAAGCCCCCTCTGCAGCTTTCACATGCTGGTGTTGGGTGCCTGTGGCTTTTCCAGGTGCACAGTTTAAGCTGCTCAGGTGGATCTACCATTCTGGGGTCTAGAGTACAGTGGCCCTCCTTTTTACAACCACACTAGGTAGTGCCACAGTGTGGACTTTCTGTGGGGCTTCCAACCCCACATCTTCCCTTCACGCAGCTCTAGTAGAGGTTTTCCATGAGGGCTGTGCCTCTGCAGAAGACTTCTGCCTGGACATCCAGATATGTTCATACATTCTCTGAAAACCAAGCAGGGGCTCCCAAGCCTCAACTTTTGCCCTCTGTGAACCCACAAGCTTGTCACTACATGGAAACTACCAAGGCTTGGGGCTTGCACCTTCTGAAGGAATGGCCCAAGCTTTACCTTGGACCCTTTTAGCCGCAGATGAAAATGGAGGGGCCACGATGCAGGGTGCCATGTCCTGAGGCTGCATAGAGCAGTGTAACCCTGAGTCTAGCTCATTAAATCACATTTCCCTCCTAGGCCTTCAGGCCACTGATGAGAGGGGCTGCTGTGAAGGTCTCTAAAATGCTATAGAGGCACTTTCTTCATTGTCCTGACTATTAACATTTGACTCCTTCTTACTTTTGCAAATTTCTGCAGCAGGCTTGAATTCCTCCCCAGAAAATGGGTGTTTCTTTAATATCACATGGTCAAGCTGCAAATTTTCAAAACTTTTATGCTTGATTTCTCTTTCAAATATAAATTCCATTTTGAGATGCTTTATTTGTGCACACGAGTGTACACTATTAGAAACAACCAGGCCAAATCTTGAATGATTTGCTGCTTAGACATTTCTTCTGCTAGATGTGACAAATCATCTCTCTCAAGTTCAAAGTTCCACAGATACCTAGAGCAGAGGGATAATACCACCAGTTTCTTTGCTGAAGCATAGCAAGAGTGACCTTTACTTCAGTTCTCAATAAGTTACTCATCTCTATCTGAGAACTCCTCAGCCTGGACTTCATTGTCCATATTACTATCAACATTTTGGTCACAACCATGCAACAAGTCTCTAGGAAGTTCTAAACTTTTCTTTATCTTCCTATCTTCTTCTGAGCCCTTCAAACTGTTCCAACCTCTGCCCATTACCCAGTTCCAAAGCTGTTTCCACATTTTCAGGTATCTTTACAGCAATGCCCCACTTCTCAGTACCAATTTGTGTATTAGTTTGTTTTCACACTGCTATAAAGGCATGTCTGAGACTGGGTAGTTTATAAAGAAAATAGATTTAATCAGCTCATGGTTCTATGGGCTGTACAGGCTCTGCTTCTTGGGAGCCCTCATGAAACTTACAATCATGGTGGAAGGCACAGGGGAAGTAGGAGCATATTCCAATGGCCAGGGAGAGAGAGAGAGAGAAGGGAAAAGTGTTAAACACTTTCAAACAACCAGATCTCATGCTAACTATATCATAAGAACAGCAAAGAAGAAGTCTTTCTTCATTACTCAATCACCAACCAACAAAACCATCCTCCAACACTGAGAATTAAAATTCAACATGAGATTTGGGTGGAGACGCAGAGCCAAACCATATCAGTTAGAGAGCATTCTCTAAAAATAATGTAGAAAATGCTTACTGGAGGAAGTATGACTCAGGTATGTCTCTGAAATACTCACTCAGGATACAGAAGAATAAAAGACACAAGGGAATTTATTACAATGAGTTTGGGGAAGGGGAGGGAGCTGTGTGAAAATGTACAAGCTGTGTTTACAGTACAGTGAGAGAATAATTCCATATGTATCAGAATTCAGCTTACTCTCTCAGTTTCTAGATACTATATCAAGAAACACACCATCAGAACAGACTGTGGCCAAGGATGACAGATCAAGACAGCCCATTGGCTTCTCTCCTTGTAACTCTCCTTTCCATACACATACCCTCAGCTATTTTCTAATATGATTCACTGTAGTATCTTTACAAAGAAATTTGGATGTTTAGGAATACAACTATAATGCAATCAATATGCATTTGATAATTCTGTCTGTGAATAAATGAGTTCAGTTTTTGTATGCTGCATCTGTAGGCAGGATGTAATAGGAAATGGTTTCCTCCATCTAGTGTTTAAGCTGGGAAATGGGAATAGGAATGAATTATTTCATTCACTTTCACAATGGCCTCTTTCATAGGGGTAACGTATTAGTGCTTCCTGGGAGTTTAGTAAGGGAAATAGGGAAGAGATTTCAGTTGCATTTTGTGTGGACCTCTTCATGAGGCTGCTTGGGCTTTCTTAAAGCATAGCATCTGAGTTCTAAGAGTGAATGTTCAAAAGGACAGAAGATGGAAATTAATAGTCTTAAATCCTCAGCTAAAAAAATGTAGCACAGAGTCACTTGTGCTATATTGTTCAAAGTTTTGACAGGGCCTGCCCAGAATTAAGGAGGGGGGCCATAAAATCTGTCAGTGAGAAGTGTGTGCCCACTTTGCTCTGCCACAACCCAGGAACCATGAGAGCATCAGAAGCAATACCATAGTAAATATATGGTGGCCTAAATACCAGAATGTATTTCTTTGGGCCCCAAAATTGGTTCATTCTTTATTAGTTAGGGGTTTAGAGGAAGATATGGCAGGAATGTATGTAGAAACCATCTGCAGAATGGAAATGGAATGTTACTCATTTCTAGAGTCTGGGAAAACTTAGAAGCCATTATCAAGCACAGAATCAGAATGTCTTGATAGAATTATAATCACATATTTTTGCTACCACTGAGGATCTACTTGGGTAGAAAATCTGATTCATTTTGTTGACTTATATAGCTCTTTTTGTAGTAATGAATGTTTCTATATATTATTATAGTCTCATGAACAGTTAATTGTCTTAAGTATAATGTATAATATGTAACAATAGAAAGAGAATAATAATAATAATGCCTAAGATATCTGAACACTTTGTGATGGTATTAACAAAAAAAATAAAGTAAGTATAAAAAGGAGACGGGATAAATATTTATAGATTTAGATACTTTACAGTTGAGCCACAATTACTAAATATCTACTACTCACCAGCATTGTGGTATGAGCTAGGCAAACAAAAATGGAAAATCTTGGAATCTGTCCACAAGAAATTTTTTCATGTATCTTAGAGAAGATACAAACATTTACTCTAATGATTACTATGCAAGTACAGCAACAGTAGTGAATATAATGTACTACTTTGTAATTGAAAAATTTTGTGTGTTGGGAGTTTGGGTTTAACACCAGTGAATAAACATGGACAAAAAAGTGAGTGAAGAAAATTTTGATGCAGTAACATTGAAGTTGCATAGTCCAATGAGAATGCTTATGGAAAAGAAACATGCACAATTTTTTTTAATGTAGTTACATGAAAGAGAGCAAACCTAAGTGGCAATTCAAAGTTGCAAAGTGAAGGTTTCTTAAAACTTATTAATAAAAATCATATGACCAAACATATTGATCATGTGTGTTTTAATAGTCTCACTTAGAGATGAGAATGAAAGATGATTTCAAATCCTTATTTTATTTTGAGAGAGAAGAGGTGAAGGAATCCAAACCAGTGAGAAACTAATGGCAGTAAAGAATTCAGTGGAATGTATAACAGTTTCTGACAAGTTTAAGCCATTAGAGAGACATAGTATGCAACGGGATTTCAATTTTATTCCAACTGACAGATAAATTCTGTTTTAAAAATAGCTATTTGTGATCTGAGAAATGATCAGAAGAAAATTCGGAGTATGCCAACAACCGTAATAAATTATCTGCATATAGAGAAACAATATATCAAATGATGCCAATTTAAATATTTCACAAGGAATTGAATTAATATCACTAGTAAGGAGCTCAACTTAAATTTAAAGCACAAGGTGAGATAAAAGGCAGGCAGTGGCCTGATTCCTTTTGCTATTGACTGGCAAAGCATCTTGTTCTATCCAGGGTGCAAGATCAAGGATTCTCATCTCAACTGTAAACACTTAATAGTTGTGTAAGCCTGTAATTAAATGCAGATGACCTGCAATTGCATTTACATTTTCTGAAATGACATATGAAGTTTTTATACCATGACAAATGATTTAATATTTTTGTTTTATTCACCAGTTATCCTGGTTAGATTTGGATACAGGTTTCAACCCACATTTTGTGAGCTATGGTTCTAGCGTTGAAAGCTAGTTAAGTCTTCAAAGCCCTTGCAGTGCTATTACTAATTTATACCTATTGGTCAGCCTGGGACTTTGATGGAAGTCTATCCATTAGCTCACTTCCCAGAGTTTTTGGAATAATAATTAGGATTTAATACACAAATAAGCAGCTAGGGAGGTCAATTTGTACATTTCAGTACAGTCCCAAAAGGAGCAGAATTGAATAAGTTATGGGAAGGAGGTAAAATCATGAGTTCATAAGCAACTTAAGGGGATTACCATTTTGTGTCTGGGACTAAGCAGTAAGATGAGAGCTAAGTGGCAGAGAGAGAGAAGGTGGGACGTGGAAGAGGGGAAGAGAGAGAGAGAGAAAATCCGTAGAATTGGTCTTGCCTGTTGGAAGAACAACTGTACTGGCAGTACTTTGAATTCTGTTGCTCTTTGCCAGTCTACTAGATGCTTTTGAGTCCTCAACTATGTGCTCCATGCTCCCTGTCCAGGTTTTATACTTGAAATCAGTGGGAAAGAAGTTTGCCCTCTCTATCTCACTCAGAACTGGGGGTCCCCCACTCAAAGCTTTTCAAATAATTTTTACATGAAATACCTTTATTTTAGACTTAAAAATGCCAAGTTAGGCTATTTACTCAGCTTGCCAAAGTGCTGCAGCAAAAAAAAAATTTTAATCTCAGAAACTATTGATGTATTAATGCAGAAGTTTGAGGCAGCATAGAGACTGCTTATTTGATTCTTTGCCATAGACACTGCTTATTTGGTTCTTTGCCATGGCATTAAAACATAGACATATTAAATATCTTCCTTATCACTTCTGTGTATTTTAGCATAGTCCCTAAAAATGCCTAATTGAGCAAACTGTGAGAAGAAGAATCTGCTTGAACAGATATTAAAAGAAATATTTATTTATATTTGGAAACAAAGTACTGCCCTTTATAAATAAATTTAAAAAGACTGTGCTTGAAAAAAGTAGATTTTCAAAGTATATTTTTGAATGCTAAATGAATACAAATGAAACTAATATCAGTATATTTCTAATGTAATTTAGGAGGCTTTATAATATTGACAACTACTTAGAAATATATACAATATTATAAGCAATCCATTTTTATGTGCATGTAAAGCATCTGAAGCTGTTGTGATTATGTAGGTTAGAGATTTGACTTCAAAGGCTTTCATTGCTCTGATATATATAATAGTAAGTATGCAGTATAAAATTCTTCTTTTGAAAAAGTATCCATGCCTATATCTTCCCTATATTTATTTTACAGATAACTATTGATGTAAACAAATTAATATCATGTTCTATGTTAGAGAAAATTAACCAGGGTTATCTCACTTTGATGAGATCTATAAAAATATTGATAACAACACTTGACAAGTTCTTATTTTTTAATATAGTATTTTTATATATCTTTAAAATACATAAGATGAAAATTTATATTTTTCTTACTTGAGACGCTCTATGGCTAACAATGTGAAGTCATCTTGAAAATAGAAATATTTCAAAATGCAAACTGAGTTCCTTAAATAGATGATACCTATTAGTAATTAAATCATGTGTCATGTTAAGATTTACATTCTCATATTTTTAGAGTGTAATTATCCAATTAATTCTTTTTCACTAAAGTGTTGACTAAGAATTTATAATTTTCAAGTGCTCAATGAAAATGACCTTTATTGCAAAGTTTCATTCGATCAACTTTCTTATATTTACATTCAAAGCTGGTGCAATGCATTTATTAAAAGATAAAGGAAAAGGAAATCCATTGTTTTATTGGAATGATGCACAGTGGAAGGCTAATGGATCCTCCCTAAAGACTGGTATTATTTACTACAGGCATTTTTACATTTGTGTAATATATTGGACCTCTTCTACCTCAGACATACAATCTTTCAATAAGAGATTGGTTTTAATGGTCAAAGATAAACTGTGTGTGATGAAATAGCATAGATTTGCATTGATTTCATATGTTCATTGCATTTTTTTTATTTAGAGAAAGAGTTTTACTCATCACCTAGGCTGGAGTCCAATGGCACAATTTCTGCTCACTGCAATCTCCGCTTCCCAGATTCAAGTGATTCTCCTGCCTCAGCCTCCTGAGTAGCTGGGATTACAAACACCTACAACCATGCCCAGGTAATATTTGTATTTTTATTAAAAGCAGGGTTTCATCATGTTGACCAGGCTGGTCTTGAACTCCTGATCTCAGGTTATCTGCCCGCTCAAGCCTCCCAAAGTGTTGGGATTACAGGTATCAGCCACTGCACTCAGATTGATTTTTCTATGTTTTTAAATAACTCTTGGAGTTTATACAAACATTAAAAGTTTTAACTTAATTTGCTATCTTAATTAGCATAATGGAGAAAAGGGATGAACAGTTATGAAGGTTAAATGGGCTCAAGAAGGTCTAGAAAACTCATGTTTATTGCAGATATCCTCATTATCCTACATGTAGGATGACTCCAAATAGTATTGTTTTCTGTAGATATATTGATACGAGAACAGGTTAATTTTAAGCAATTATTAGTGCTTTATTCCCTATTTTTATCATCAACAATTTTTAATCTGTACTTATTTTCCCATGTTTTTATATTTTCTTTATACAAAATAGTTTAATAATATAAGCTCATTAAAGTTTTTTACTCTCATAATTTTTGTATTACTATTTTTTAAAAATCACTCAATTCATATTTCAAAGAAATAAAATCTAATTGGGCTAATTTATTTTCTCATTCTAAGATTATTATAAACAAATAAACTTATTATTGATTGGTTACTTAAAATCAGGTGCCTTCTTCTGTCCAACACACTTATGAGACTCCTATGGCAGAGGAAGTCTTACCCATATATTGGTCTCTGAATTAGCAGTAACAGCTTAATCTAAGTGGAGGGCCACAGAACTGGCGTGATTATATAGTTGATGTGAGGTCGGTTTATTCAGAATTGAAGTATTGTATTCATTCTCATTAGAAAATATTTTAGAGTCCCAGCAGTTAAGGATTCAGTAACATTACAGTCTTTTGTCTTGGTTTGTCTTAGCTATGCAACAGAAACCTCTACATGTTACACTCTTTCTCCCCTCCACACCAGGTGATATAAAAAAGTCTATGTAATCCTGAGCTTTCTCCTCCTATATTGTCACTAAACACATTACCCAAATACTAATAATATGAGGTGAATGTTCTCAGAGGCTATGGCATATAAAGAAATTATTATAATTCCATAATAGAAAATTTAAAAAGAGAGAACAATCAGCAAACAAAAGATACAAGGGAAGATTTAAATCTTAACAAATCAATAATTACATTAGATATTAAAGGTCTAACTTCCCGATTAAAATACAGAAATTGGCAGAATGGATCAAGTAAATCCACTTAACAACTAAGTATGTATTGTCTCAAGAATCTCACTTCAAATATATTGATATGCATATTTGGAAATCAAAAGAATGTAAAAATATATATCATGCAACATTGATCAAAAGGAAGTTTAAGTGGCTATATTAACATCAAAGTAGACTCCATAGCAAAGAAAATTACCAAGAAAAGGGAGAGATATTACATAACAATAAAGATCAATCTGATAAAATATAATAATTCTAAATGTACATAATGAAACAAAAAACTATAAAATGTATAAAGCAAAACTCATTGAACTGAGAGGAACAAATCCACAATTACACTGTCAACCATCAACCAACAGGGTGTAATCCACACTTATAAAACAATACACCCAGTGAATCAGAAAACACATTTATTCAAGAGCCCATGGAACATATACCAAAACACAACATATCCTAGATAATTAAAAAACTAATTAAAAATATTGAAATAACACAGAATATGTTTTCTGTTAACAGTGAAATCAAACTAGAAGTCAATAACAAAGACTTAATAGGAAAATCCTCAAACACTTGGAAACTAAACAGTACACTTCTAAGTAATCCATGGGTCAAAGAGGCTGTCTCAAGGAAAGTATAGAAAATATATTAAACTTAATTAAAAAATGGAAAATACAGTGTATCAGAGTTTGCTGGAGTCAGCCTAAAGAGCGCTAAAAGTGAAATATATAGCACTGAATTCTTATGTTAAAAAGAAAAAAAAACACATGAATCCGTAGTCATAGATTATTGAAATTTTAAAACGAGCTAAATAAACATACAGGAAGCCAAAGAAAAGAAGCAGTAAATAGAAATCAGTGACACTGAAAACAGTAAAACAATGAAACATATTCTTCTTGAGAGTATCAAATAAATACACCCATATTGAATGTAGTCTTTTGTTGTTTACATTTAAATACATTAAAATTTATTTTCTTGAAAAACCAGATACGTGAAGCCATAGAAAACAAATTCATACCTAATAAACTGTTTCAAGTCAAATAATTTTGCAACCATCAATTGGTCAAGAAAAAACTTTGTCAACTACCCCAGAATTCCTGTCCCATGTGCTTCTTCCCAAACACACTCCTCTGTCTCTCCCCCAACCTATGCTATCTTTAATAGTACTTGTTTCCTCGATATTCTTAAATTTGGGGACAGGAGTCTCTCATCATAATGTCCTTAATATTCATCCAAATTACTACTCATGACAAATTTTTTTTTATTGCTAAATAGTGTCTCATGTTATAGTTATACCAGAATTTGTTTATGCAAATGACCCTTTAATGGTCATGTGGGTTGTTTCCAACTTTTAGAAATGACAAATGAAGCTGCTATACATGTATATGTTTTGGTATGAACAAATATTTTCATTTTTCAAGGGTACAATACTCAGGAATGAGATTGCTGGATTAAATGTTAAGTCTATGCCTAAATTTATAAGAATTGCTAAACAATTTTCCACAGTGGCTATGACATTTCACATTGCCACCAGCAATGCCTGAAAGTCAGCTGCTCTGCATCCCAGTCTGCATTTTACATTGTAATTTTATTTCAGTTATCCTAAGAGTTGTGTAGTTGTACCTTATTGTAGTTAAAATTTGTATTTTCCTAGTAGCTAATGATGTTGGATATCTTTTTGTGTAATTATTTGTCATCTTTATATTATCTTTGGTAAATAGTCTATTCAAGCCTTTTGTTCATTTCTTAAATTGTTTGTTGTCTTGTTATTGAGTTGTTTAGAGTTTTTTGTATGGACTTGATAACAAATTCTTTGTGGATATATGGTTTGGAAATATTTTATTTCAATCTATAGCTTCTTTCTTCACTTTCTTGATAGTATCTTTGACAGAAGAAAAGTTTGTAAATTTGATGAACTTTTATTTATCATATTTGTCATGAATATGCTTTTAGTATTATTTCTTAGAACTCCAATCCTGATTCTGGGTTATAGTTTCTCAGTTTATTCTAAAATTTTTATAGTTTTTCATTTTACATTTAAATCTGTGGTTTATTTTGAGTTGACTTTTTCATGAGTTTGAAATTTAGGTCATGATTCATTGATTTTGCCTATAGAGAACCAATTGTTTTAATACCATTTGTTACAAAGACTATCCTTTTACTTAATTGTTTAACCTTTGTCGACTATCAAATGGCTACATTTGTTTGGGTCTATGCATACACTGCTTATTCCTTTTCAGGGATCTATTTCTTTCTTCACCAATACCATTCTCTAGATTACAATAGCTTTATAGTAAGTCTTAAAATCAGGTAGTGTGATTCTTTCAACCTTGTTTCTCTTTTTAAATTGTTGGAATTATTCCAGTTTATTTGCCCTTGCATGTACATTTTAGAATAGCTGAAACAAAACATTTCAATAAAAGTACCTTGTGCCCTTGATCTCACCCACATAGTGGTGAAATCTATTTCAATATCTCTTAAGAAGAAAGATTGATATTCTATGTTATTTTTCAAATAATGTCTATTTGATGTTTACAGAACAAAAGTCATAAAATGTTTAATGTTAAAGTGTTTGTGTGTATTAATCTATTAGCCTTATTTACAAATTGCCTGTTGTTCATTTGTTTGAAATTAGCTTATTTTCCACAGACATAAATTACTGGGTTTATATGGAAATATACAAATATCATAGTAAAAGTAAATTTAGAAGCTAAAATTTTAAATTCTACAATTGAGGTTGTAAAACTTTAAAAATATCTTGTGAATACCATTACCAATGATATTTGGGTTTTGGTAGCCCCTAGGATGAATAATGATATTGGTTTTAAATACCTAAACTTTTTATATGTCATACACCTTCTGTGGCCCAATCACTCTACCATCTTATTTATGCTGGATCCTCTCTACCTCCATAGAGCTCAAAATTCTAGATTCTTTATTTCTCAGCCTGCCAAATGGAAACCTCATTCGGGACAATGGGATTAGAGGGAAAGCCAACTGGTGATTTTCTGAAAAAAAAAAAAAATTATCCAAAATGATATAAGGAAAAATGCTTGTCTTCATCTTCCCTGGGAGTAGCCATGTCTCATGTGTCTTAAGAAGCAACTATCCTGTAACAATGAGAGAGGAACATGGCCATGGTTAAGATAGCTCAATGTAACTATAGAACGTGTCTCTTTGATCATACTTCTGAGCTGATGAAACCAATTAAAGAAAAGCCATGTGCCTCCAGAAATATCATTAAAGGTAATAAGTTACTTTTATCTTCTAAGCCACTTTTGATTGGGAATCCTGGTATTTGCAGTCAAAGGGCTCCTAATAGATAAATCTCAATAAATGTGCAACCAAGAGTAACATAATTTCCTTTTTGTCTCTTTATTTTTCTTCCGGAGAAACTCTGATTCCTTACTAAAATAAGACATCTACTCAATGACTTTTAAAAGACCATAAGGTAAAAAATGATGCTGTCCAAACAACTTGCCTTTTAAAACAGAAAACTATTCAACTAATCATCTGGAATTTTGCAGTTGTGATTTATAATTAAAGTGGAATAATATAGTACAAAAAGAACTGTACTTTGAGCCCTCACATTTTAATCCTGCTGCTCATTTTGCTGGCAATGTACTTCATTTATTAGAGAAATTCATCATCCACTCTGTTTTAGCTTCCTCCACTTGAAACAGGAATCCTTCTGGAAATGCTGTAAACTCTATGAGAAATTAACCACACCACCATATCACCAACCCCCAACACATGAACACACTTGACTTTCAAGGAGCAGGAGCCCTGATAATGTTGGTGGCAGTGACCCATCTGGAGCAGCCACTGTGGGAATGCCAGCTGCAGTGCAGAAGGCACAGCGGGGGCTGGGTGCTGCATGCTCCACCAAGCCAGTGAATGCTGGGAACGGGTCGGAGCTTTGCCCCCTACTGAGTTGGCAAAGCAGGAGCCCCATGTACCCAGGTGCAGCTGCAGCTGTCCAGCCACCTCTGGACCCAGCATCTCTGCACTCTCAGGGGCCCAGGAAGTCCCCCTGCCTCTGCAGGCTTGGAAGTACCTGTTCCTGCTCCCTGCCTCTCCCTGCTCCCAGTGCGCTTCCTGGGGTGGAGAAAAGTTGTGGCCAAACTGGGGTACTGTCGTAAACCGGCCAGGTGTGCACATGTTCAGGGCAGCACTGACATACCAGCCCCCTGTGGGTGTGTTTCTACATGGAAAGCCTGGGTGCTATGGATGTTAAAGGCAAACAGGTTCCTAGGCAGAGGGGTGGGTCCCTGGTGAAACTCCAACTTTAGGTCTGAAACAGCCTGAAGCCTGGGGACTGGGCTGCCAGTTCCGGGCAAAGTCCACAGCCCAGAGTAAGAACTTCACTGATGATGGTACAGCCAATTAGATGGTGCTTTTTCCAGGCCTCCCTCTGACTACCCGTGGACCAATTAGCACTCACTTTCTCTATTCTGAGCACATAAAACCCCCAGATGCAGTCAGACTCACACTCACTGGGATGACCTGCTTGTGAAAAGGAATTACCCACTTTGGGTCTCCTGAGAGCTGTCTGTTGCTCAACAAAGCTTCTTTCCACCTTGCTTACCCTCTAGTTGTCTGCATACTTCATTCTTCCTGGATGTGGGACAAGGACTTGGAACCCACTGAATGGTGGGACTTAAAGAGCTATAACACAAACAGGGCTGAAACATGCTCCCCACTCGCCATGTTGGGGGTAATGAGAAGGAGAGAGGCGCTGTGGCCCTTCTGGGATCCTAGACCTTGGAGATCCCAAGCCAAGAATGTGACATGCAGCAGAAGCCGCTTGTAGTATCTCTGGTCCAAGGGCTGCCTGCCCTGCTGCAGCCAGCACACCTGGGCTATGAGCAGTGGTTGGATCCCATACTCACTTGCTCACACACCCCTAACCATTCCACCCCTGGCCCTCCCTTGGTAGGCATAGGATCTGGGCTGATAGAGCAAGTTGAGTGCATCCTGCCAGACTGAGTGGGCAGAACGCGCTCAGTGGGTGAAATGAGCTCAGCAGGCCCAAGCATACCCCAAGAACAGGTGCCCCCAGCCACAGAGGATTCTGGCTGGTGAAGTAACACCCTAAAATTTCCATGACAATAAGGTCCAAAGAGAGTATTGTAGGTCTAACTGTACCTAAAAATGGTTACAACTATCTACTTCTACATGAAATGACATTTGGAATTTTTCTTTTGGAAATAAGAATCTCTATATTCTTTGGTTTGCTTATTTTTGTGTCATTGATGGAATGTGACCAGCCTGGCATTGTTTCCCATTTATCACTGCCACCCACACAATCAAGAACCAGGTAGCTCAGGAAACTTCTGTTATTGAACTTGCATAGAAAGATTTTTATTTCTAAAATTCTTCTATTAGAATAGAATAAAAATTTAGCTTCAATTACTGTGTAGGAATAAAATTAGGAGGACAAGGAGTTTATTTAGCCTTAAGGCAGAGAAGAAAATAAAAGCAGTGCTTGGTTTAAATCAGGCCACAACTTCTTGATGTGACTCTTTATTCTCTTGCTGAGTTTCAAAACTTCCACATATTTCCCAGTCTTTCAAATAATCAGATTCTATATTCTGGATCTCTGAATCATCATGTGCAATAATTGTGTAGGCGATTGGCACAAGCTGATGGAAACTACAATTTAACCTGAAGGGATATGATTTGCATTCTCTCATTAACTAGGCCTCAATCTTTTCAACAGATTGACAGACTCTTGCCTAATCTCTAGGCATGCGTAACTCTTAAACACATAGTGAGCAATGCACATGAACTCTCACAAAGGTACCAAAAAATACCCTAAGCTATCTCAGAAAATTGGTTGTGAGAGAGGTGAACAAAAATTGGCAGAAGTGGAGTGAATTATAGGAAGAACATATTTTTGAAGGATGCCATGAGTGGCAATGTTGTGAAGTGTATACCCAGGGGTCTTATCTATTGGCTAAGATTTTAATCAAGACTTGCATGAACATTAAAGGTACTGGTTTTTATATCACATTTAGATTATATTTAAGATAGCCAAAGTTTTAACAATTTCTTAGTTAGCAAACACACATTTTTATTTGTAACCAAGATACTCCAATTGTACTGGGGGTGCAAAAATTATAAGGTTTTAATATTTGTCTTTCATATGCATGCAAGAAGGCTAATAATCAAATGAGTGTGATAAAATTTTATATCTTGTATGGTAGACAAATATCCATTGTAAAGCCTGGTACATAGTAAATACCCAATGAATGCTTATTGAAAGACAAATAGATAAATTGTTGTAAGTATGTGCATGGCAAATTGAATGATGAATTATTGATCAGATAAAGGCTTAGAAAATATTAGTTACAGCAACTGGATGTAGGATAAATGACAGGATTTGCTTGTAGTGAGCAGAGAGGAGGATAACATTACAGGCACGGGAAGTTGTGACCAAAGAATCAGAGAATATTATAGAATCCTATGTACATTTGGTTCAGAGTCTGTCCCAGAGGGTGGCTAGGCATTTTTGTAAATGTTGTGAGTAAGCATTTTGGTAACTCCCTACCTTTCTAAAATGAGAATTATTTGTAGTTAGCTGCCTATGGAAACTTACCCAGGTACTGACATTGAGAATTTGCCTAGTTATCTTTGAGACAACTATTTGTTCATTCATGAAATCTTACATTCTTGCATTCAAGCACACTTGTTAAGTGAATACTTATGTGAAAATCTGTGTGATTAAGTGTGTAAGGTTATGCAACTCAAAATTATTCTTATGGCAAGAAGCATTTGTGTCACTTAGAAGCTTCTTAGAAATGCAGATTATCAAGGCAGCCTCAGACCAACTGAATCAGACTCTGTGTATAACAAGGCACCTGGATAGTTCATTCGAATATGCCTAAGGTATGCAAAAAAAGCTTGTGTATAGCTTTATAAGACTTCCTAGTCCAATGGAGGAAATATAGTCCATGTACAAGCAATTATACTATAATATTAGTGTTCACAAGGTAAATGTCTATATGTGTAACACAGCTATTTTTACAGAGCCTGGCACTGTCTTTCAAGTCAGACAAACAATAAATACAAGAACAAAATTATCTTAAGTCTTTGTCGTATGTGTGAAATTGGACAAGTTATTTTTCCTTTCCCTGACTCAGTTTCTTCACCTCTAAAGGAAAATTAATGATGTCCACTTTATAAAGCTGACTGAGTTAGGAACAATACATACAAGGACTTAGCAGATTAACTGGAGCAGAATAAGCACTGATTGAGTAATGATGATTATAGCAGAAATTTAAAAGTTCACTGTTTGCAGTTAGATATGATGTAGATAAATTTTCATGAAAAGTTGACATATTAGCTATATATCATCTACATAATTTTAATATAAGAGTTTAAGAATGTACAAACATAAATATATTTAACCCTCCAATCATGATTTTCAACTATGGGGAGTTATATTTTTTACCCATAAAGGCAGTATTTGAGAGTCAAGGATTGTATGTGTTAGAACACATGCAATTTAAAACTGATGGTCAATTTAGATTAATCATCAATTAGATTGACTAGCTGCAAACACGAAAATGTAGCATAAACTAGATAGGTTTTTTAAATGCATTACTAATTTTATCGTCTCAAAATACCCATAAAGCAAAATTCTTCTGAAAATAAACAAGCTACCTGTTATAGTCTTTTTAAATTATTTTATGACTAATATTAAATAGTTTTTTTATTTCCCCTCTGTTACCCAGACTGGAGTGCAATGGCATGATCTTGGCTTATTGTAACCTCCACCTCCCACTTCAAGCGATTCTCCTGCCTCAGCCTCCAGAGTAGCTGGGAATACAAACATCCACCACCATGCTCAACTAATTTTTTTTTTTTTTTTTGAGATGGAGTCTCACTCTGTTGCCAGGCTAGAGTGCAGTGGTGCAATCTCGGCTCACTGCAACCTCCAGCTCCTGGGTTCAAGCAGTTCTCCTGTCTCAGCCTCCCAAGTAGCTGAGACTACAGGCATGCTTTACCACACCCAGAGAATTTTTGTATTTTTAGTAGAAACAAGGTTTCACCATGTTGGCCAGGATGGTCTTGATCTCTTGACCTCATGATCCACCTGCTTCAGCCTCCCAAAGTGCTGGGATTACAGGCGTGAGCCGCCACACGTGGCCTAATTTTTTTTGTAATTTTAGTAGAGATGGGGTTTCACTATGTGGTCAGGCTTGTCTGGAACTCCTGCCCTCAAGTCATCTGCCCGCCTTGGCCTCTGAGATGCTGGGTTGTTACTATTTGTTTTTTAATGTTGAAAGCACAGCAAGCTTTATAAAAATCATGAAATTCAAAGATGGATTTTCACAATGAAGAAGAAATATAAATCATGCATCTTGGAATGTGCTGGAATTTGTCAATTTATGGATTTTTCTTGGTAAAATATAGACTTCTATGTATTATACATTGATTGAAGAAATTGTAACTGTGTAAAATTGTTTCATCAAACTCACCTTGATTATCAAAGCCAGTATGGGTGATAATAACCTGCCTTCTCAGGATGCATTAGCAGGAACAGGCAGCTCTCTCACATCAAAGACCGATAAAGGTAAAGTGTCTAAATTGCACTGATCAGACACTAATTATTTTCTGATCCTGGCTGATTAATTACTTCATTGCAATTTTAGCTAAATTTCTAGTTAAAATTGATATGGCTAATGCTCATTGTAGAACTGTCCAACATATAAGAGAAAGCAATAAGGATTGTTCCCAGTAAGAGGTGTGGATTGTTATTTACTGTTCTAAACTCTTTCTTCCTCATCCAAAGCACTTCACAAATAATATAAAAGTGTCTTCAGAGGGCAAAAAAAAATTTGCAGGGAGACCAGGCAGAGATGCAGAACACAGAAGTTAGGGCTTTCTTATCAAATACTCCAGTGCTTCCAGGGTTTATGCATTTCCATCTGGCTCGGGTTCTGCTTTTTATCAATATGCAGCAATTATTTTGTCTTTTTCTCTTTTTCCTTTAAGCATCTGTAAGAAGGGATGTTAAGGACTTCCATCTGCCTTCCACCTTTTTTTTTTTAATTTATACATAAAAGAGTGAAATATTTTCCACAAGCAAGAAACAGATGAGCTGCAGAAGGCTTTCAGCTTTTAGGGTTTGGAGAAGGCCGTAAAGCAGGGATATCCAAAGTGTATTCAGAAGGTTACTGCTGGACTCTCAAGTAGTTTATAAACAATTTAGCACTTTGGGGGTTAAAATTAATGACATGATTTGTCCCTGGTTATTTCACAGATTTTGTTGTATGCAAGATTCAGGTTTTCATCCAAATACCATTATACGTTTAAAAATTGCGCCTGTTTCAATCTAGGACTACTTTGAGTAGCTTTTCTTACATAGCTTTCAGTTTACAGGTTTATTCTTGTCTTGGCCAAAGTATTTTCCCATCTCTTGAGGGCTATTGTTTATATTATCCAAATTGGCATTTCCATTTTTTTAACTTTTTATCTTAAATTGTAGTAAGCATTCCTCCATTAGCTCAAAATGATACCTTGAAAAATGAAGTTATCAGTAAAGTATAATAAAGTTCAGAAATCTGATTAATAAAAAAATGAATCTGTGTGTTCTTTAAAAGTGAAGATGTAGGGGGGTGACTTTGTATCTAAAACAAAAACAAAAACAAATGCATCTTGCAATATAGATATCTACAAATTAGGTTTCTTTTCGTAAAAACAATCATTTTTCCCCTAGTCCCCAACATCTTGTCTGCTAAAACAAAATCTGCCAAAGTGCCTTGAAACCATAGATTATTTTTCTGTCATTCTCAAATAAGGCAAAGTAAATTTTCTGTTGTGTCAATAGTTTTTTCTGGACACTTGCAGAGAAATGCTGTCCAGGATGATTTTGCTAGATAAAACTCACTAAAGAAAGAGAAGGTATCAGATCTATAAAAGTGCCTTTTCAAGTTATTTTTCCTATAACAAAAATTAGTCAATTCCTTTTAAAGTAGCTCAAGAAACCAGCAACAAAGTTAAACTGTGTCGTTGTAGAAAAACAAAGGGAACAACTATTGCCAAAATATTTTATCAAACGCCATCATTGAAAACCGTATATTAAGTTCTTTAATTGGAAAGCAAGTACTATCATGTGTGCAGACTTGCAGACATTTAAACTTAAATTTGGCTATAATTGTGCAATGTATGAATTCATTCTTGGCACGTATATAGTGAGTACTACATATTTATTATTTGTAAGCCTTGATGTAGATATACATGGTTCCACTGGAATCAAGGCTGATGGAGCGATGATGCAAGGAAGTATGCTGTGACATAAATAAAAGGGTACACCTGAGTACCTGTACACTCACCGCTTTATTCACAGAAAACAGTGGGAAGATAATAAAATTCTACCTCATCTTGTGTGTTTATTAAAGATAATAATGTAAATTGTAACTACAGCAAAACCCCAGCCATAGAGCAATCATAGTTTTCAGTGCACTCTTTGAAGAAATTGTCAGTCAGTGAAAAACTTTGCTTTTCCATTGTTAAGCAAACCAACAGCAAGCAGTCAAGGTACTAAAATAATCATTGTACATAATGGATGGAATAATATTTTTGTTGATATTAATGCTAGTAAATACCATTTATATGATTTCCTGTACATTGAACAAATGGAACATTTCAATAATATAATCAAATTCTTGAAGAGTTTTAACCTATTATTTTGAGACTGAAATTGAATTCAACGTAGCAGATAAAATGTCTGGGCTTAGTGGGCAAACAAAAACTTGATGCATGTAGGTAACTTTGAGAGATGTGTTCTTTTCCAAAACATGATGGTTATTATCAGTCATCTGCAAATCATGCCTGAATGTTGAGACAAAATGTGATGAAATCATTTCTGGATCTGAAAGCAATAAATAAATGGATTGGGAATTTGTTCATCCCTAATTCCCAAGTTGAATCATTTTAAGTTCTCAGTTTTTTAGTGTAATGTGCTTGTCAATTCAGCTTGTGATAGAGCCCATGAGAAACTTAGATGTAAAAAAATCTTATTAAAATGATTTAATGTTTGATCCTAATATAGAGATTTAATATAGCTATCAAATAGTTCCTCTCATTCCAGACCACAAATAAATGTAAGCCAGGTTAGTGAAATTTATCAAAAATAAAGAATAATAAAAGAAACTAACAGGATCACAACCAAGCTATCCATCATAGAATCACTTAAAGGCAATTTATAGAAAAAAGCAAAACATATCATCTCTCTAAGAAAATAATTATAATTTTTAATTGTATGTTATCTGTGATGAATATACATTTTAATTTGACAGATAATAGATTGTTGCTAAGCATGTATATTAAATGGTCTGCCAAAGCTGAGTATATAGAAATATTGCAAGAAATGCAAACCTATGGCCACTGGTTGCTTAGCCTTTTACTCTCTGTCAATACGCAGCTGCTATGTCAGCCTGGGTGCTCTCGTTTTCATTATAATAAATAAGATATACAACTGTTGAAATGTGGGTGAGTAGTATATCTGAAGGTGTTCAAAAATGTGAGCAAGCAAGAGGGTGATTAATGTCCTTCAATATTTAAAATTAATATATTCCATCTCTCTTTGTGAAAAGCAATCTTTTAGTCCTGTACATGTGTTTATAACTATGATTTACAGGACCTGATGCTGTTTTCCAACACAAATCTTTTCAAATGTAAAAATAATATATTTTATCTATGATATAATACAAACACTTTAGGAAGTCAAATAGACTGTAAGATTTAAGTAAAAACTTATATAAGGATTGGTACCTCATCCATATCCATCTATGAATCTGCATCAACACATTTTTTTTCTTAAATTTCCATAGGTTTTGGGTGAAGAGGTGGTGCTTGGTTACACGAGTAAGTTCTTTAGTGGTGATCTGTGAGATTTTGGTGTACCCATCACCCGAGTTGTATACACTGCACTCACTTTGTAGTCTTTTATCCCTCACTCCTCTCCCATGCTTTCCCCCAAGTCCCCAAAGTCCATTGTATCATTCTTATGCCTTTGGATCTTCATAGCTTAGCTCCAACTTATAAGTGAGAACATATGATGTTTGGTTTTCCATTCCTGAGTTACTTCACTTAAAATAATGGTCTCCAATTCCATCCAGGTTGCTGCAAATGCCATTATTTTGTTCCTTTTTATGGCTAAATAGTATTTCATAGTATATGTATATATGTGTGTGTGTATACACACACACACACACACACACACACATATATATATATAACAATTTCTTTATCCATTTATTGATTGATCAGCATTTGGGCTGGTTGCATATTTTTGCAATTGCTAATTGTACTTCTATAAACCTGTGTGTGCAAGTATCTTTTTCATATAATGGCTTCTTTTCCTTTTGGGTAGATACCCAGTAGTGGGATTGCTAGATTCCGCAGTACTACATTTTTAAGCCATCACTTCTGACGTTTGCCTCCACATCCCTAAAGAATTTGTTTGAATTTGTATTTTTTAGTTACTACTATTTTAGACTTTATTTATCCTCTTCTATTTTCATACTTCTCTTCTCATAAAACTATTTTTGGTTATTCAAAGTTCAGTGTTTATATTTTTTAATGAAGAATTATTCACACCTGCATCAACTACTATTATGGTTACATTATTTCACAACTTTGGTTTTCTTTTTTGCACTTGTTTTTTCTATTTCATTATCATTTATTCTTCCACGCTGTCCTTTAATATTATAAACTCTTGATCAAATCTATCAAGTGTGTTATCTGTCATATTTTCTTGGCGACATTGCTCTTTGTGTCCATACTATTATACTGAGTCTCTCCTCTGAGCCCTTGATTTCTAGGTCACGGGTCTCTCATTTGTTTTTCTTATTCTTTTAGATTGTTGGATATATCTTATAATATTGTTCCAAGAGAAGTTGTAAAGTAAAATTTTGAGAACTTAAATGCCTGAAAAATGGTTTCATTGTGCATGCATACTCAATTATTTTCTGAGAATATAATTCAGGGATAAACATATATTTTTTAAAAATATTGATAACATTGTTTCATGTCTTCTGAGAAATTAGATATCATTCTCCTTTTCATTCCTTTTTAGGACTTGCATTTCTCATGAGATTTTATATTTCAAGGATACTGAATTTGGCTTTATTTCATTTATTGTACAGGGTACTGTAGAGATAATTCAATTTGAAAATAATTTTAAACAGTTTTTAAAATAAACTTTTTAAAAGTTTTATTCAAAAATAACTTTTATCTTTGAACAGTTTTATTAAAAATTAATTCACATATCATATAATTCAGACATTTAAGCTATACAATTTAATGGCATTTAATATATTCAAAGAGTTGAGCATTCATTATTACCAGAATCAATTTTAGAACATTTTCATTATCCCCATTCCCCCCAAAAATATTTAGTCTTCTGAATCATAAAAGTCTTTCAATTCCTATATTTTTCTTTAATTTTTGTCAACAATGTTTTGTGGTTTCAAGGTATAAGTTTAGATTTCTTTTACTAAATTTATTTGTAAATAGTTTTCTTCTTCTTGATGCTATTATAAATAAAATTGTTTTCTTCATTTTGTTTTTGACTTGCTCTTTGCTACTTTGTAGGAACACATAGATTTTGCGACATGAGCCTGTGTTCTATAACCTTGCTGAACTTATTTGGACTAATAATTATTTAACAGATTCCACAGGATTTTCAGTGTACAAGAAATTATCACAGGCAAATAAGGAGTGTTACTTCTTCCTTTCCAACTTAGATGCTTTTTCTTATTTGTTTCTCTCAAATGAATTCTCTGGCTAGAATATCTAGCACAATGTCAAATAGACATGATAAGAGTGGATATCCTTTTCTAATTTTGAACTTAAGAGGAAAGTTTTAAGTCTTTTATCAGTTAGCATCATCTTAGTTGTGGGCTTTGTGTACATGATATTTTCTGTTGAGAGAGTTCCTTTCTATTTCCAGTTTGTTATTTTTTTTTTTTATCATGAAAAGGCATTGAATTTTGTCAAATGCATTACTGAGATAATTATGTGGCTTTTGTCCTTTATTTTATTGAGAAGTGTTACAATTATTTATTTTTAAATGTTAAACTAAACTTACATTCCTGAAACAAATCCCTTTTTAAATGATGTATAATTGCTAGATTTCATTTGCTAGTATTTTGATGAGGATTTTAAAATATGTATTCATAAGAAATAATCTACTTTAGTTTTCTTTTCATGTGGTGTCTTTGTCTGGCTTTGGTATCAAGGCTGGCCTCATAAATGTGTTGGGAAGTGTTTCTTCCTCTTCTATTTTTTGAAGAGTTTATGAAAAATTGTTAACTAATTCTTCTTTAGTAGAATTTACCAGTTAAATATTCTGGTCCTGGGCTTTCCCTTTTGATAAATGTTTTACTTACTAACTCTATTTTGTTGTTGAATATCTATTTGAATTTTTTTTATTTCCTCTGGAGTCAGTTTCAGTAGTGTGTGCCTTCAAAGAAATTTGTCTATTTCAACTAAGTGTTCTAATTTGCTGGCATATTGTTTTTTAAATAGCATTCTTTTAGAATTCTTTTTATTTCCTTAAGTTTGGTAGTAATGTCTACCCTTTTATTCTTGATAATAATAATGTAACTCTTTCTATTTCTTGTTCAGTCTAACTATATAGTATTGCCACTTAAAAATTGTTTTTAATAATTTTTTATTTTGTTTACTATTTTGTCTTCTATCCTCCATTTCATCGTTTTTTATTCTAATTTTTATCACTTTCTTCCTTCAAATTTCCAGGTATATATATATTTTTCGTTTTCCAGTGCCTTAAGATAGAAAGTTAGGTTGTTGATTTGATATTTTTCTTAAAATATGCACATTTATGGCTATAAATTTCCATTTATGCACTGCTTTAGCTGAATTCTATATGTTTTGTATCTTCATTTTCATTCTCTCAAACTGTTTTCTAATTTCTATTATGACCTCTTCTTTAACGTGTTCTTTGTTTAAAAGTGGGTTAATTTCTATATATTTGTTAATTTCCTTTTCTCTGCTATTCATTTTTTAAATTTCACTGCAGTGTGATCAGAAATTTTGCATTATAGTTTTCAACTAATTCAAATTTACTGAGACAAGTTTTGTGGCCTAACACCTGGTCTATCCTGAAGATTGCTCATAATGCACTTGAGAAGAATGTGTGTTCTGCTGTTTCTGGGTGAAGTGTTCTACAGATGTCTTTTACGTCTAGTGTGTGTGGGTTTTGTTGGTGTCGTCTATTTTCTTATTCATCATCAGCCTAGTTCTATCCACTGTTGAAAGTTAGATATTAAGGATTCCAACTATTATTATTATTGAATTGTTTTCTTCTTCCTGTAATTCTTTTAGTTTTCATTTTACATATTTTGGGGAATGTGTAATTTGCTTTTGTTGTTTGGTACAACTGTTTATCATTTGTATTAATTCCTGATGGACTGACCTTTGTAACATTATAAAATGTCCTTCATCTATAGTAAATTTTTCTTTGCTTTAAAATACATTGTTTTCTGATATTATCATACTCACTTTAGCTTTATTATGGTTGTGAAATGGGAAAACTTTCCTCATCCCCCTTGCAAGGCATGTGATGAGAGTGTGGCTTCTTCAGCGTCTTGCTGCTCAAACCTCTAGGGGAAAGCATGCAGATGGGCAGGTTGTTGTGTCTAGGGGTGCATGTTTACAACTGAAACCCCAGTGAGCATGTGTTAAAGGGTATTCTTTGCAAGATATATGTATATGTATATGTGTGTATATATATATATATATATATATATACACCTTGCCTTGCAAGGTATACAAACCCTACACTTATGGGACCTCAGACCATCTGTCCTCATGTCCACAGAAAAGTTCCAACTGCTGAATGGTATTGAAATGAATGGTTACTTCCTGAGGCCAAGGTCCTTGCTGTAAATCATAATTTGGCCAAACCTTGGTGCAGAGGGCTATGAGGCACTTTTCCTCCAGATACTGAGGGTCAAAGCAGTCCCAGTTGTTCAGGATATACTCCAGAGGAGTTTAAGCTGGGGGTGGTGAAGAGAATTGGTTGCCCATTCTGAAAGACAGAGAATAGAGGTGTCCTTCATTTCTCTTCCTTCTTTCAGTGAAAATAGAGGGTATGATGGAGAGAGACAGTGAGCATCCTTCCTTTCCCTTCCACCTCTTCTCCCTGAGCCCCAGCGACCTTGGCAGGTGCCAGTCATAGGTACCAATGTGATATGTACCCATGAAGCAGGGAAAACCTAGAGAATAGGAGTTAAGTACCCTCACCTATGCCTTCTTTTCTTCCTGCTTTTGGCAAATTTTGAGTTCCCTGGGCCTGTTTATGCCATGGAGCATAGTCTCCTTCTGTGGGATGGAGGGCTTAGTTAGCAGAAATTGGTCCTGCTCATGTACATTGTGCCTGTGGCCTGGCTTCAGATCACTCAGACCTGGTTTTTCTTTCTAGGGCCTCAACCTGAAGCTTGGAATCAAGTTTGGGACTGGAAATGTATTTTAGGGGCTCTTTGTTAAGAGTGTCTGAAATGTGCCCTGCTGAATTTGCAGTTATCAGCCAGCAGGGGTCATTCCTTTTCTGAGTGAGAGGGCTCCCCCTCCAGATTTGGGAGCAGTTTAAGGGGCAAAAGGGGGAGGAAACTGGAGTTCATTGTTTACCTTAGAGTTTGCTCATTTGTTGTATAGTTCTATGGGTTTTGAAAATATAGGCCTACCATGGAGATGGTATGCTTCAGTTCCAGATAATAACAGTATAGCAGATATTACAATAACATGAGTCTTATGAATTTTGGGGTTTCTCAGTGCCTTAAAGTTAGCTTTGCACTATACTGTAGTCATTTAAATGTGCAATGGCATTTTATCTAAAAAGTAGATACTTCAATTTAAGAACTTACTTTATTGCTAAATAAATGCTAACAATTGTCTGAACCTTCAGTGATTTGCAATCTTTTTGCTGGAGAAGGGTTTTGCATTCACATCGATGACTGCTGACTGATCCGGATGGTGTTTGCTGAAAGTTGGAGCGGCTGTTTCAATTTCTTAAAATAAGACAACAATGCACTTTGCAGGATCAATGGACTCTTCCTTTCATAAAAGATTTCTCTAGAGTATGCGGTGCTGTTTGATAGCATTTACTTGTTTTTCAAAATTAAACTCAGTTTTCTCAAACCCTGCCACTGCTTTATATATAAAGATACGAATCCCTGTGGTTTAACAATATTCACAATGTCTTCATTAAGAGTAGATTCCATCTAAGGAAACCACTTCTTTTGCTTATCAATAAGAAGAGACTGTATCTGTTCAAGATTTATCAGGAGACTGCAATAATTCAGTCACATTTTCAGGTCTACTTCTAATGCTACTTCTCTATTTTCATCACATCTTCAGTTTTTCCTCCATCGTAACTTAGAACCCCTCACAGTCATCCATGAAGGTTGGTATCAACTTCTTCCAAACTCCTGTTAATGTTGATTGTTTGACCTCATCCAATCAATCACAAATGTTCTAACTGTCATCTAGAATGCTCAGTCTATTCCAGACAGTTTTCAGTTTAATTTTCCAAGTTTCATTAGAGGAATACCTATAACAGCCATCACCTTAAGAAATGTTATTTCTCAAATAATGATACTTGAACGCTGAAATGACTCCTTGATCTACGGGCTGCAGAATGGATAGCTCTTTGTTCTTCTACATTAGAGATCTTGGGTTTCTTTGTGCATTGTAAATAAGCAGTAATAGTTTGAAAGGAATCCTATGTTTTGAACAATAGTCCTCCATAGTGGGCTTAAAAAATTCAGTTAACCATGCTTTACAGAGAGGTGCTATTATTCTTTGTTGTTCAATTTATAAAGCACGAACAGCGTAGATTTAGTATAATTATTAAGGAATCTAGGATTTTTGGAATGGTAAATGAGCAGTAGCTTTAACTAAAAGTCACCAGCTGCATTTGTTTGTTCCCATTGTATTGTTTCTAACAAGCAAGTCATCTTATCCTTTGAAGACTTGAAGCCAGGGATTGACTTCGCTCTGGCTATAAAAGTTATAGATGGCATCTTCTAATAGAACATTGTTTTGTTCACGTTGAAAATCTTTTGTGTAGTGTAGCCAACTTCATCAGCAATTTTAGTTAGATCTCATAGATAACTTGCTGCATCTTCTCCATCAGCACTTGCTGCTTTACTTTGCACTTTAATGTTACAGAGGTGGCTCCTTTTTCTAAGCCTTTCAAACCAACCTCTACTAGCTTCAAACTTTTCTTCTGTAGCTTCTGCAACTCACTCAGCCTTCAAAGAATTGAAGACATTTAGGACCTTGCTACTGATTAGGTTTTGTCTCAAGGGAATGTTGTGGCTGATTTAATCTTCTACATGGACTCATATCAGCAATAAGACTGTATTACTTTCTTTTTTTATTGCATTTTAGGTTTTGGGGTACATGTGAAGAACATGTAAGATTGTTGCATAGGTACACACATGGCAGTGTGATTTGCTGCCTTCCTCCCCATCACCTATATCTGGCATTTCTCCCCATGTTATCCCTCCCCAACTCCCCACCCCCTGCTGTCCCTCCCCTATTTCCCCCCAACAGATCCCAGTGTATGATGTTCCCCTCCCTGTGTCCATGTGTTCTCATTGTTCAACAACCGCCTATGACTGTATTACTTTCTTATCATCCATGTGTTCATTGGAATAGAAATTTTAATTGTCTTCAAGAATCC
>CAUYLG010060236.1:0-14698 GCA_963573385.1 Cacajao melanocephalus | reverse complement strand
CAGTGTGTGATGCTCCCCTCCCTGTGTCCATGTGTTCTCATTGTTCAACACCCACCTATGAGTGAGAACATGTGGTGTTTGATTTTCTGTTCTTGTGTCGGTTTGCTGAGAATGATGGTTTCCGATTCTTCCCTACAAAGGACATGAACCCATCATTTTTCATGGCTGTATAGTATTCCATGGTGTATATGTGCCACATTTTCTTTGTCCAGTCTATCATTGATGGGCATTTGTGTTGGTTACAGATCTTTGCTATTGTAAACAGTGCCGCAGTGAGCATACATGCGCATGTGTCATCATAATAGAACGATTTATAATTTTTTGGGTGTATACCCAGTAATGGGATTGCTGGGTTAAATGGAATTTCTATTTATAGGTCCTTAAGAAATCACCACACTGTCTTCCACAATGGTTGAACTAATTTACACTCCCACCAACGTGTAAAAGTGTTCCTATTTCTCCACATCCTCTCTAGCATCTGTTGTCTCCAGATTTTTTAATGATCTTACTCCTCTAGCTCTTTCAATTTTGATGATAGGGTGTCGATTTTAGATCTTTCCTCGATTCTCATATGGGCATTTATTGCTATAAATTTCCCTCTAGACACTGCTTTAAATGTGTCCCAGAGATTCTGGTATGTTGAGTTGAACACTTTTTCATATACTTATTGGCTATCTGGATGGCCTCTTTTCTGAGAGACTTGTATAACTCTTTGGCCCATTTTAAAGGACTTTGTTGGCCAGGGGCGGTGGCTCTTTGGGAGGCCGAGGTGGGTGGATCACCTGAGGTCGGGAGTTCAAGACCAGCCTGGCCAACATGATGAAACCCTGTCTCTACTAGAAATACAAAAATTAGCCAGGTGCGGTGGCGAGCGCCTGTAATCCCAGCTGCTCGGGAGGCTGAGGCAGGAAAATCATTTGAACCCAACAGGTGGAGGTTGCAGTGAGCTGAGATCGCGCTACTGCACTCCAGCCTGGGTGACAGAGCGAGATTCCGTCTCAAAAAAAAAATATATATATATGTATATATGAGCAAGTATATGTATACATATTTAATTTATCCATCCCTTGGTTGACAGAACCTTACTCTGTTGCCCAGCCTGGAGTGCAGTGGTGTCATCTTGGCTCACTGAAGCCTTGACCTCCTGGGCTCAAGAGATCTTCCTTCCTCAGCCGCCTGAGTAGTTGGGATTAAAGGTGCATACTTCCATGTCCAGCTAGTTAAGAAAAAAATTAAGTGGAGATAAGGTCTTGCTATGTTACCCGGACTGGTCTTGAATTCCCGGGTTCAAGTGATCCTACTGCCTCAGCCTCTCAAAGTGGTGGGATTACAGGCATGAGCCACTGTGCCTGGCTGATGATCTCTCTCTTTTTTGTTTAAATTATACACTTTTTTCCCCCTCAACATACTGTATTGAACACAGATTTTTTTTTTTTTTTTTTTCAGATGGAGTCTCCCTCTGTCACCCAGGCTGGAGTGCAGTGGCACGATCTCAGCTCACTGCAACCTCTGCCTTCCAGGTTCAAGAAATTCTCTTTCCTCAGCCCCCCTAGTAGCTGGGACTACAGGTGTGTGCCACCATGCCTGACTAAGTTTTGTATTTTTAGTAGAGATGGGGTTCACCATGTTGGTCAGGCTGGTCTTGAACTCCTGACCTCGTGATCTGCCCACCCCTGCCTTCCAAAGTGCTGGGTTTACAGGTGTGAGCCACCTTGCCCACCAACTTTTTTTTTTTTTTTAAACACATTTTAGTCTAGGATTCATCTCAAATTCATTTACATCAGGGCTGAGGTACAGAGTCAGGGATCATTTTTTCCTCTCTGTGCAGTTGGCCCAGTGCCATTTATTGACAGCCATGCTCTCCACTGAGCTGCACTGGCTCCTGTGCCTCCTGTCAGGTGTGACCACATCTTTGTGTCTGTCTGTGGACTCCTGTTTACTGCATTGGTCTGAGTATATGTCCATGTGTAACCCTTCAGGATCTTAGTTGCTGTAGCTTTAAAACAAGTGCCACTGTCTGGCAGTGAAACCCCCCAGCTGGGTTGTTTTTCAGGGTCGCCTTAGCTGCTCTGGGGTCTTTGATGTTCCATGTCCACTGGAGAATCATCTTCAATGTGCACAAAAAATGCTAGGATTTTGAGTGGGATTCCACTGAATCTGTACAGAAAATTAGGGAGATTTGGCATCTTAAAATATTGAGTCAATCCATGGACATGATATATTCTTCTGTTAATTTAGCTATTCTTTAATTTTTTTCTCAGTTATGTTTTATATTTTTCTTTCTTTTTTTTTTTGTATACTTCCTCTGAAAGTGTTTTATATTTTTCAGGGTAGAGTCTTGTATATCTTTCATTAGTGTTTTTCCTAGGTAGTTTTTTGTTTGTATACTGTTGTAAAAATGCTCTTTCAAAAGTTTATTTTCTTTCTCTCTCTCTTTTTTTTTTTGAGACGGAGCTATTTCACTCTTGCCTAGGCTGGAGTGCAATGGCATGATCTCGGCTCACTGCAACCTCTACCTCCTGGGTTCAAGCAATTCTCCTGCCTCAGCCTCCCGAGTGGCTGGGATTACAGGTACCTGCCACCATGCCTGGCTAATTTTTGTGTCTGAGTGGAGATGAGGTTTCACCATGTTGGCCAGGCTGGTCTCGAACACCTGACTTCAAGTGTTCTGCCCTCCTTGGCCTCCCAAAATGCTGCGATTACAGGCGTGAGCCGTCGCACCCGGCCAAAAATTTACTTTCTAATTGTTATTGCCAGTATGTAGAATGAACTGATTGGGGGGGGTCATTTAATTGTGATAAAATATGTGTAACATAAAATTTACCATTTTAACAAATTTTTAAGTCTACAGTTCAGCGGCATTGAGAACATTCACATTATTTTGCAATTGTGCAACTGGTTTTTCATATCAGCTTTGTTGAGATAATTGACATATGATAAAATTTGCCAGTGTTAGGTGTGCAGCTCAATGAGTTCTGTTTCTCCCACTGTAGTCTCTCCGTTTCCAGAATTTCAGTTAAAGAATCCTAACACGCAGCCGGCGCGGCCGCCAGCCGGTGTAGGGGCAGGCGCAGATCCCACCACCGCCAAGCGCTCGGCCCGCCGCCGCCGGCCGCGGACGCAATCCTGGCTTCAGGCCGGAGCAGCCCCACCAGGCCGAGGGAGCGCAGGTTGCGGGATGCGAAGGAGCGGGACACCGTGAAGGAGGACGGCGGCGCGGCGTTCTTGGCTTGCTCCAGGGAGAGGAAGGCAAACGTGGCCGTTGATTCAGATGAAGAAATGGCCAAAATCGACAGGACGGCGAGGGACCATTTTGTATGTCTCCTCTGGTGAAGTCCAATCTTTTACCCATTAAAAAAAAATCAAACTGGGCTGGTGTGTTGGCTCATGCCTGTAATCCTAGCACTGTGGGAGGCCGAAGCAGGAAGATCGCTTAAGCCCAGGAGTTCAGGAGCAGCCTGGGCAACATGACGAGCCCCTGTCTCATTTAAAAAAAAAAAAAAAAAAGGCGGGCCGGGCGCGGTGGCTCACGCCTATAATCCCAGCACTTTGGGAGGCTGAGGCGGGTGGATCACGAGGTCAAGAGATCGAGACCATCCTGGTCAACAGGGTGAATCCCCGTCTCTACTAAAAAAATACAAAAATTAGCTGGGCATGGCGGCGCGCGCCTGTAGTCCCAGCTACTAGGGAGGCTGAGGCAGGAGAATTGCTTGAACCCAGGAGGTGGAAGTTGCGGTGAGCCGAGACTGTGCCATTACACTCCAGCCTGGGTAACAAGAGCAAAACTCCATCACACACACAAAAAAAAAAAGGAAAAAAAAATCAGTTTTCTTATCAATTTATAAGATATAAGCCAGGCACAGTGGCATGCACCTGTAATCCCAGTACTTGGGAGGCCGAGGCAGGAGGAAGGCTTGAACCCCAGGAGTCTGAGTTTGGCCTGGACAACACAACGATACTGTGTCTAAAAACTAAACAAAAAATTAAAAATACATATATATCTCAGTGTGCCAGGCTGAATGATGGCCCCCTAAAGATGTTCACATCCTACTCTCCAGAGCCTGTAGATTTCTGACCTTACCTGGCAAAAGCAACTTTGCAGATGTGATTCAATTAAGGATGTTGAGATGGGGAGATTCCCCTGCATTACCTGGGTGAGTCTGATGTAATCACAGGAGTCCTCATAAGAGCGAAACCAGAGGGCCAGAGTCAGAGATGGAGATGTGGCCACAGAGGCAGAAGTCGTGTGCTGTGGGGCCATGAGCCAAGGAACCCATGCTGCCTCTAGGTGCTGGGAAAGGCAAGGGAGCAACATCTCCTTGGAGTTCCAGAGTGAGCCAGCCCTGCTGACACCGTGACTTCAGCCTTCGGAGACTGACTATGGATGTCAGACCTCCGTCACTGTCAGATCCTAAGTTTATGTTCTTTTGTGGGAATATGCAGGCACTCTCTGTTCAGTGGAGGAATTGAAGGTGGCTTTTCTGACTTTTAAGTCTGTGTTGATGTGTTCCTATCACTGTTTGGGGTGGAAGGGAGCAGGGTATCTCAGACGGTGAGAACAGTGTGAGGAAGCCCCCAGGTAAACATGAGCACTCCCGCCCAGGGAGGAGGCACCTCTCAGATGGAGCAGAATGTGCTGGGACAGCAAGAGGTGAGGTCCATCAGGTGGATCCACTAGGCTTTGGAAGCAGAGTTTGGGCTGGAGATGGTGAGAAGCCACGTAGTGGTTGGAATGCTTTGGGCTTTGTCAGAAAGGTCAGGGCTGCTGGCCCATGCAGGAGCAGGTGCTGGGGAGACAGCACTCACTTGCCCCCCTCACTAGGCTCTGACAGGAGGCATGCTGGGTGTGCTGTTCATTATTCCAGAACAGTGCTGCCCAGCTCAGCGAACCAAGCTGCTTCTGTGAATGATGGGTAGGGAATCCCAGAGGCAAAGGCCACTTCATCTCTCAGGAACCCTCTGGTTCATTGGATGGCCTCATCCCTCAATCTTCTCCAAACTGATGCTGGCTTCCCCGAGGATGCTCTGAGATGGTGCCTTCTGCCTGGGCAGCACTGCACTCCAGTCCACATGCACTTCACTCTATTATCCTGCACCCTGGAAAGGCATGGATTTTGTTGAATGGGGCCTTGTGCATCAGAAGCTAGGTGTGCCTCTGTCTGGGAGCTGGAATGTATGCAGTGGTCATCTTTGCTGCTTCTGCCCTGGTGCCACACTCTGAAGCATGAGAACATGGGTAGGGTGGTCGATGGTTTCGCTCCCGTCTCCCCACCAGGATATCTGGCTGAGACTCTGGGTCTGAGGACCCAGGGTGGCTCCACGCCACAGAACAACTAATTTTCTATTCTCTTTTCAACTTCTTCCCAGCCTAGGGCAGTTCCAAGCCAGCCTCTTTCAGGAGGCCTGCCCCGATAGCGGCACCTAACTACAAACTCTGATTTTCTGTGCTGTACTTTTTCAGTGGTAAGTGGTTGTGAATTCAGCGTATCATTGCATATGGTTCTCTAGTCATTCTGGAGAAGCAAATGTGGGATGGATGCCTCATCCCGTGTGGTTACAGACTTCTGAGGACTGGGAGAAGTCATTCTTCATCCGTGCCTTGTCTCATCAAGTAGATGATAAACCGCTGGAGGAGAGGTACAGTTTAACATGAAAACAAAGTTTATGGTACCCTCCTGATCATCGTTTACTAAACTCTTCAGGAAAAGGAAAGGAGAGGCCATTTGTTAATTGAAAAGGTATTTCCTGTCTAGTGGTGTGGATTCCTAAATTTAGGGCTAAATGTGTCACGCAGCTCTAATTTTCTGCACCATGAGATGATAGTCCCTTTCACTTCTTTTATGTCCAATCCTTGCATTTGTTCCATAGACATCTGATGTTTACTGAATGCCCTGTGTGACAGAGTTTGAGGACTCAAAGGTGAACGACAGGTGATCTTTCTCTGAAGATGGTTCTCTTAGCTGCTCTGAGGCTTTAAGTGTTTCTGTGGACACCACTCACAAATCTCCATCTATAATCCCAAGCTCCTCCAAATCCATTTCCTATGTGAGGTGTTAGGCAAACTTTCCAGATGTCAAGATACAGACAGACCTGCAGTCCCAACAGGAGCTGAGGTAATGCTTCCCCTTGCCAGGAGGGGCGCAGGACATCACCTGACCTGTTGAAGCAGTGGGCAGTGTAGGGGTCGGGGGATCCTAACGAGTACAGCTAGCCCTTCCCACAATGGTTGCCACATGTGTGGCTTCTGGATTTAACTGGGGATTCAACCAACTGGGGTAAAAATATTTGAAAAAGATTGCGGCTTTACCGAACACGTCCAAACTTTTCTTCTTGTCATTATTCTCTAAACAACTGTTGACATAGCAATAACATTGAATTAGGTATCACAAGTAATCAATAGCTGATTGAAAGTGCAAGCAGTGGGCCAGGTGGGGTGGCTCATGCCTGTAATCTCAGTACTTTGGGAGGCTGAGGCAGTTGGATCACCTGAGGTCAGCAGTTCAAGACCAGCCTGGCCAACATGGCAAAACCCCACCTCTACTAATAATACAAAAATTAGCTGGGTGTGGTGGCACGCACCTGTCATTCCAACTACTTGGGAGGCCAAGGCAAGAGAATCGCTTGAACCCAAGAGGCAGGGGCTGCAGTGAGCCGAGAGCACATCACTGCACTCCAGCCTGGGTCACAGAGCGAGACTCCATCTCCAAAAAAAAAAAAAAAAAAAAGAAAAAAAAGAAAGAAAGAAAAAAAGAAATTGCACACAAGACAGTTCAGACCAAGACCCGGAGCAGCTCAGGGGCAGTGAATAATAGCTCTTCAAGTCTGCAATAAAAAATGGCCTCCAAAAATGGGGGGAAAAAACAATGAAAAGAGTAAAAAAGTTGAAGAGACAGAGCTTGAATAATTTGTGGTGGAAAAAGTACTACTAGATGGATGTGTAGTGAATGGGAAAGTGGAATATTCCCTGAAGTGGAAGGGATTTACAGATTCGGACAATACTTGGGAACCTGAGGAAAATTCAAATTGTCCAGAGTTAATTGTAGCTTTTCTTAATTCTCAAAAAGCTGGTAAAGAAAAAGCTGGTACAAAAAGAAAATCTGTATCTCACAGTGAATCCAATGTCAGCAAATCAAAGAAGAAAAGAGATGCTTCTGATAAGCCAAGAGGATTTGCCAGAGGTCTTGATCCTGAAAGAGTAATTGGTGCCACAGGTGGCAATGGAAGTGGAAAGATCAGGTGAGGTGGACTTCATGCTGGCAAAAGAGGCAAATATGAAGTTTCCTCAAATTGTAATTGCTTTTTTTTTTTTTTTTTTTGAGATGGTCTTACTCTGTCGTCCTGGCCGGAGTGCAGTGGTACAATCTTGGCTCACTGCAACCTCCACTTCCTGGGTTCAAGTGATTCTCCTGCCTCAGCCTCCTGAGTAGCTGGGATTACAGGACTCGCCACCACACCGGCTTTTGTATTTTTAGTAGAGATAGAGTTTCACTACGTTTGCGGGGCTGATCTCAAACTCCTGGACTAGCTTGGCATTTTTGTCCAGAAGATGAAACTGGCTAATTGTTCATATTATATATATATATAAAATAAAATATTTGGGTCTTGCTTTCTGGTTTACTAATGTCACAAAATAACTACATTCTAATGAAAATGAAGTTTGATGTGTTTGTTTTGAAAGCAGTGTTGGAAGAGTTGTTGGTTTTTTTTGTTTTTTCAAGATGGAGTTTTGCTCTTGTTGCCCAGGCTAGAGTACAATGATGCGATCTCCACTCACTGCAACCTCCGATTCCCAGGTTCAGGCAATTCTGCCTCAGCCTCCCAAGTAGCTGGGATTACAGGAGTGCGCCACCACGCCTGGCTAATTTTTATATTTTTAGTAGACACGGGGTTTCACCATGTTGGTCAGGCTGATCTTGATCTCCTGACAGGTGATCCACCCACCTCAGCCTCCCAAAGTGCTGAGATTACAGACGTGAGCCACCATGCCCAGCTGGGTTTTTTCTTTTCATCAATAGTACTGGTTACTTGGAACAAATAAATAAAAGATTTCTGTAGTTGCTTCCTTTATCAGAAAAGAACATTTGATACCATGATATATTATTTCTTCTGCCTTTGACAACAGCTTTTCTATATGTTGGGGGAAATTTTCAGTCATTACTCAGTCAGAACTTGTGTTCTTATAAGCCTAAGGACCATTCTAGACTTTATTTGTTTTTTTTTGTGTGTGTGTGTACACAAAAAATGCATATGTAAATATATATTTTTTGTATTTGAGATGGAGTCTTACTCTGTCACCAGGCTGGAGTGTAGTGGTGCAATCTCGGCTCACTGCAACCTCCACTTCCAGGGTTCAAGCGATTCTTCTGCCTTAGCCTCCCGAGTAGCTGGGACTACAGGTGCCTGCCACCACACCTGGCTGATTTTTGTATTTTTAGTAGAGATGGGGTTTCACCATGTTGGCCAGGATGGTCTCGATCTCTTGACCTCATGATCTGCCCTCCTTGGCCTCCCAAAGTGCTGGGATTACAGGCGTGAGCCACGACACCTGGCCTTGTAAATGGTTTTTTTAAACAACATTCACTGAAACAAAAGCCACAGGTAAACCCATGTTTCTGAGAGGCCGTTATTCTGAGCAAGCTATGAGATAATCACTTCACGTTAAAGTGAAAATTTTCCTAAAGCCATACATTTCAAGTGAAATAAGTAATTCTACTTAATAGGACAATTTAAATTGGATAATTTTAAAGCATCTATATGTATAAATGAAGTGGTTTGTTTGCAAAATTCCTAAAAGGAAAACTTTTATCACTGCCATCACTGGAGGTCTCCTCATCAGATGAGGAAACTAGACAAATCCCAGTGTGTTTTAATTAGCTAAACAAAACTTAGTTAAATGAACATTTGAAAATGAACATTAAAAAATGTTGAAATCTCTGTTGCTATATTGACTAAAAGGTCATGATTCATAGAATATCTAAGACTTGGCTCATAGAAACCTAGTCAGATAGTTAGAAGTGTTGGTAGTCCAGGACCTGCTGCCATGAATGTGTGAACCACTTTTTTGTAATCTAAACCATTGACATGCATGTTTTTTCTTTACCCCAACTCATTTCTTACATGTAGGCTCCATATTTTCAGTATTTGCTTTACTGGTTCAGCAAAAGCCAGGAAAAACAACTCTGTAGCAAGCAGAATGTCGTCCGACTGTATATTGTTTAATTTATTGTAAATGCTGGTGAACGGTGGTCAATAAACAGTTTCATATTCCTTTGAAAAAAAATGCTTGCACGGTGTGCATAGGTTGTCTGCAAATGCTGTGCCATTCTCTATCAGGGCTTGAGCACCTGTGATGTTGGTATCTTCAAGGGAGGGTCCTGAGGCCAATCCCCCATGGATACTGTGGAACAACTGTATTTGGGTTTTGACAGAAAGCTGAGAAACCCAGAATGTCAGAGACAACCTCCCAGCAGTAGGAAGCCGAGTTAGTATCAGGAGAAGCCAGTGGTTAAATTTACAGTCTTTTTATACACAAGAGCAAAACACGTTTTATAACAATGGTGAAGAAAACTCAGTGATCGCTCACTAAAGTGAATAAAAGCTGCAGTGATAGTTACAACATGGCAAGAGATATACTGAGAAGCAAGATCTCATCCAAGAGTTTACGGTTTGGTGGGGAAGCCAGAGCCTCCCTGAGAATGCACCCTTCTTTGAAAGCACTGACCTGGCCCCTGTGTCCACGAACGTGGGAAAAGTGTGCGGGACTGCAGAATGTCAGCAACTCCTCAATCCAGTTTGTCTCCTTAGGCAGCGTCCACATCCCCCATCCTCCACCAGCTCCTTTTCCAGCTTCCCGATCCTGCAGTTGTTTTTGCAAAGCAGACAGGGAGGTGTCTGCGCTTAGAACAATGCCTCACATTGGCAGGAGAGGGCAGCAGATCATGCTCTTATTCCCCGCGCTGCCTTGGTGCTGTCCAGGATGCTCGTCAATTTTTAAGGGTTAGTGAGTGCTCATGGGAACCAGGCTCTGTGCCAGGCACTGGGAATGCAAAGCCAACTGAGATATGGGGCCCTGCTCTGCAGGATCCTGTGGTCTAAGAGGGAGAAGTAGCCGTGGAAACATATAGGACCAAACAGTGGAAAGAGGCATTGGGGCAGAAGGCTCTTCAGGGGACTGTGGGATCTGCGTCAGGTGGGGAGAGGAGGGGCATCAGAAAACACTCAGCAGGGGTAGGGCATGGTGGCTCACGCCTGTAATCCCAGCACTTTGGGAGGCCAAGGACGATGGATCACTTGAGGTAAGGAGTTCGAGATCAGTTTGGCCAACATGGAGGAACCCCGTCTCTACTAAAAATCCAAAAATTAGCCCGGTATGGTGGCTGGTGCCTACAGGCTACTTGGGAGTCTGAGGCACGAGAATCACTTGAACCCTGGAGGCAGAGGTTGCAGTGAGCTGAGATCGTACCACTGCACTCCAGCCTGGGTGACGGAGCTAGACTTTGTCTCAAAACAAACAAACAAACAAAAACCCCACACACCCAGCAGGAAGAGGTGCTTGAGCTGAGTCTTGGAAACTGGTAGGTTTTCCCAGTTCCTAGGCCAGGCAGGGCACCCCAGGCAGGGGAGTCGGGGCTGAGCATGACACTACAGGGTGCGCTCAGGCTTGAACACAGGGCACTGCGGGACGGAGGAGCATCTCAGAAAGGGGGAGGACCAAGGACGGTTGTCCTTCATGGCCATGCTAAGACATGAAACCTCCTGGGCACAGGCAATCCTCCTGCCTCAGCCTGCAGAATAACTGTGACTACAGGTGTGTGTCACCATGCCCAAAAAATTTCTTAATTATTTGGAAAGACGGAGTCTGCCTCTGTTGCTAAGGCTGGTCTCAAACTAATTGGCTTAAGGGCCCCTCCTGCCTCAGCCTCCTAAAGTGCTGGGATTGCAGATGTGAGCCACTGAGCCTAGTCCAGTTCAACGATTTTTAGTATATTTGGTATATTTACAGAATTTTGCAACCATTACAAAAATCTACTTTTGGAACATTCTATCATCCCAAAAAGCAACTTGTGCCCCTCAGAGTTACTTTGCATTCTCATCCCAGCCCTAGGCAACAAGTGGTATACTTTCTGTCTCTATGTTAGGCTATTCTGGACATTTCATATAAACTGTGTGAGTTCTTTTGCATCTGGCTTCTTTCACGAAGCACTGCATTGTTGAGGGTGATCACTGTAGCAGCAAGCATCAGAACTTCCTTCTGATTGCTGAATAGTATTCCATTGTATACTCCACGTTTTCATCCCTTTGCCAGTTGATGGGCATTTGGGTTGCCTTGACTTTTTGGTTCTTGTGAATGGTGCTGCCATGAACATTCACATCCAAGCCTTTGTGTGGACATACATTTTCATTTTCCCTGGGTACATTCCTAGAAGTGAAGTTGCTGGGTTTAAGGCAATTCTGAGTAACCGTCATACTGTCTTCCAAAAAAGTGGCTGCACCATTTTATTTATTTTTGTATTTATTTATTTAGAGACAGAGTTTCACTCTTGTTGCCCAGGCTGGAGTGCAATGGTGCAATCTCGGGTCAGTGCAACCTCTGCCTCCCAGATTCAAGCAATTCTCCTGCCTCAGCCTCCCAAGTAGCTGTGATTGCAGGCATGCGCCACTGTGTCTGGCTAATTTTGTATGTTTTTTCTATGGTTCAAAGATATACATATAATCTGAAGTAGCTGGCTGGACTCAGTTTAGATCTTCCCAGTTTTGTTGGCAACATCCAAAGCATCGTAATTAGGAGCCAGCTGAACAGGCCATCAGGCCAAATCGAAGTGTTGAATTTGGCCACATCAGTGTCATAGAGCTTCTTCACAGCCTGTTTGAGCTGGTGCTTGTTGGCTTAACATCCACAGTGACCACAAGTGTGTTGTTGTCTTTTGTCTTCTTCATGGCCGACTCGGTGGTCGGCGGAAACTTGATGACAGCGTAGTGGTCAAGCTCGTTTCTCCTGGGGGTGCTTTTCTGAGGATATTTGGGCTGCCTCTGGAGTCGCAGTGTCTTGGGCAACTGGCAGGTGAGTGACGTGCAGATCTTTTTTTTTTTTTGAGTTGGAGTCTCCCTCTGTCGCCCAGGCTGGAGTGCAATGAGATGATCTTGGTTTACTGCAATCTCTACCTCTTGGGTTCAAGCAATTCTTGTGCCTCAGCCTCACAAGTAGCTGGGATTACAGGCACCTACCACCAGGCCTGGCTAATTTTTTTTTGTATTTTTAGTAGAGACGGGGTTTCACCATGTTGGCCAGGTTGGTCTCAAACTCCTGACCTTAGGTGATCCACCCGCTCCAGCCTCCCAAAGTGCTGGGATTACAGGTGTGAGCCACCACACCTGGCCTTTTCTTTCTTTCTTTCTTTCTTTCTTTCTTTCTTTTTTTTCTGTCACCCAGACTGGAGTGCAGTGGCGTGATTTGGCTCACTGCAACCTCTGTCCCCCAGGCTCAAGCGATTCTCTTGCCTTAGCCTCCCGAGTAGCTGGGATTACAGGCGGGAGCCACTACACCCAGCTAATTTTTGTATTTTTAGTGGAGACGGGATTTCACTATGTTGGCCAGGCTAGTGTCGAACTCCTGACCTCAAATGATCTACCTGCCTCAGCCTCCCAAAGTGCTGGAATTACAGGTGTGAGCCACCATTCCTGTTTTTATTTTTTTTTTTATGTCTATACAGAATAGAATAATCCTCCTCACAGCACACTGGGCTTTGCCTCCCCATAGCTTTGCCCATAGATCCTGCTTCTGGGATCCAAAGAGCAGGCTGAGCCCTCGGCCCAAGACAGGGTGCAAGGCCATATACAGAGCTCTTTTTCTCTGGGCCTGATCCTAAACCGACCAGCACTAGCTACAACATCAAGTGCCAAGGGCTTATTCAGGACTCACTGGGTGCTCAGTGTGTCACCATTAACAAAGAAGACTGGCCAGTCCCTGTACTCACTCATTCTGTCATTCCCTCACTACACACTTCATATGAGATGAGCACATTTTTCAGACCAGAGGCCTTGCTGAGACTGGGCACGCAAAGGCCCCTGGAGCATAGCCTCTTCCCCAGAGCTCCGAGTCTACAGGGGAGGCAGATAGAGGAACATCGTTTCAATTCACAGTGAGAAGTTCTACGCAATAATGGGCTCTGACACACAGATGCTTTGTAATACCTTTTTTTGTTGTTGTTGAGACAGAGTCTCACTCTGTCACCCAGGCTGGAGTGCAATGGCGTGATCTTGGCTCACTACAACCTTTGCCTCCCAGGTTCAAGTGATTCTCCTGCCTCAGCCTCCCAAGTAGTTGGGATCACAGGCACACGCCACCATGCCCGGCTAATTTTTGTATTTTTAGTAGAGATGGGGTTTCACCATGTTGGCCAAGCTAGTCTTGAACTCCTGGCCTCAAGTGATCCGCCTGCCTCGGCCTCCTAAAGTGCTGGGATTACAGGTGTGAGCCACCCTGCCTGGCCTGCTTTGTAATACCTTTTATTTTAGAATAGTTTTATAGAATAGTTTTAAATTTACAAAAACATTGTATCTCTAAAGATAGTACAAGGCCGGGCGCAGTGGCCCATGCCTGTAATCCCAGAACTTTGAGAGGTGGAGGCAGGCAGATCACTTGAGCTCAGGAGTTTGAGACCAGCCTGGGCAACATGGCAAAACCCTGTCTCTACCAAAAATTAGCTGGGCATGGTGATATGTGCCTGTGGTCCCAGCTACTTGGGAGGCTGAGGCGGGAGGATCACCTGAGCCTAGGAAGTGGAGGTTGCAGCAAGCCAAGATCACACCACTGCACTTCACCTGGGTGACACAGTGAGACCCTGTGTCAGAATAAAAAAAAAATAAAAATAAAGATAGTACAGAGAGTTCCCATATACCCTACACCCCGTTGCCCTGTGATTAACATCTTATATTTGTAGGGTACCTTGTCACAATTAGTGCACCAATACTGATACATTATATTTTGATGCCTTTTTAAATACATTAACTTATTTGATCCTCAAAACAACACTATGTGTTCATAGCTATTAATATCCTCATTTTTGCAGATGAGGAAACTGAGCCACAGAGAATTGAAGTAACTTACTGAAGGTTGTACAGCTAATGGAGGACCCAGGATATACTATTAAGCAGGCAATCTGGCCCCAGAGCCCTTGCTCTTAACCAATGGGCTGTATTCCTATAGTAGGAAATATATGGGAGTAGGTGTTATGGCATTGAGGGTAGTCAACGGGGGCTTCCTGGAAGAGGCATTTGAGCTGACTCCAGTGCTGTCAGCTCTGTATGTAGTGACACTTTGAAGCCAGTGGAGCTGTGTCTGGGCCAGCTCTGGGTCCCTGCAGCCAACACAAGTTCTTTTACTTAGGGGAGCAAGAAATAGAGAGGGCTAGGGGTTCATGCATGATGGCTGGACCTGCTGCAGTGCCCAGCAGAGTGAAGGTGAATCTGGGTGGAGGAGGCTGTGGGTGGAAGGGAAAGCCAGAGAGGATGCTGGGAAGGAGGACAAGCTGGGGAGGGGCCTGGAGCATGGCTGGTGGCCAGGAAGGGCCTGGACGCACCTGAGGAAAGATGAAGTTTTTTTGTTTGTTTGTTTGTTTCTGCTTTTGCCACTTTAAAATATTTCCAAATGTATGTCTAAGGGCTAAGAACTCTTTTAATTAATTAATTAGTTTATTAA
>CAUYLG010060235.1:0-17680 GCA_963573385.1 Cacajao melanocephalus | reverse complement strand
AGCATTTCACAGCTTTAAATAAAATATTGGTTGGCTGCTTGTTTGTTATTTTCATCTCTTATTCCTTCCTGTCTCCATTGTTAAGTACAATTATTGGCATAAAAGAGGTTTTTAATATCCATTTTTAGACTGCATTCTAGCCTGGGCAATAGCACAAGAATCTCGTTCTCTCTCCCTCTTTCTCTTCCTCTTTCTTTCTCTCTTACATTCTTTTTTTTCTTTCTTTCACTCTCACTTTCTTTCCTCTCTTTTTCTTTCTTTAAAAAATAAAAAAAATTTAAAAAAAGTCAACTGCTAAGGTTTTGGGTCTATAAAATCCTTGGGATGCTCTTCCTAAGTCCCCTACCTTACAGGGGCAGTCCTGCAAACGTGACCTGTAGAGCGTGGGCCAGGGGCCCTGGGGGAGCCAGCCTCTGAGAAGTGGGGTGGGGCTCACCTGGATCTCCTCGATGGTGTGCACAATGAAGGTGTCCTGCAGGTCCTCCATGGCCCCCTCCATCCAGTTGTTGAAGGGTGCAGCCCGCTTGGCATACTCCAAGTACAGCTGGTCAATGGTCTCCAGCAGCTTCTCGGTCCGCTGGGAGTGCCAAAGAGTGTCGGGTTTAGTAGAGTGATGTCCAGAATCATCCCCCACCCCTATCGAGATCCTCCTGGTGAGCCCCAGGTCTAGAAGCACTGACTGAATCAGGCAGAAAGAACAGGCTTTTCCTGCCAGGTGTATGAACCATCTCACACTGCAGCCACCGGGCCTGGCTCCCAGAGTCCCTGGTGTATAGAATAGGAGGATTCTCAAATGGCTGGGGTTGGGCTGTGAAGCACACTGAACTGGGAGGATGAGGCATCGCTGTCAGGGCAAAGTCCAAGGCCTGTGCCAAGGTGCGTCTTCCACATTTGGGCCAGGACTGGGGGAGGTCTGGGGAACCCAGGCAGTCTTTTAGCCCAAAGCAAAGAGAGTCAAGAAGCAGGAAGGGGCACCACAGGGCTGCCGGATGTGGGCCTAGATCTCCCTCCGGGACCCCTCACCTCCAGAGCTTCCCTTCGCTTCTGAGTTAGGGCCCCCAGATTGTCCCACTGGTCACAGATCTTTTGGCAACGGGCGTTGACACTGGGTGAGTCATAATAGTCCAGCTCACTGGGGAGGGAAGAGACAAGGAAGTCGGGGACCCAGGTTAATTTCATGGCCCATCTCCCTCTCCCTGGGGCTGCCAGTGGGTGGCTGGTAGGGCTGGGAAGAGCCAGGGGCACTCCCTCCACCCCTCCCCTCCTTCAGGAGACTGGCAGGGAAGAGACTAAAGAAGGCTCCTTCCCCAGTCATGGCTGAAGTGACCAGCCTTCACCCCAATGGCCAATGGCAGGGAGCCCTCGAGGCCCAGTGAGAAAGCTCAGAACCAAGGCTTGCTCACCCTCTGCTCCTGTACTAGCTACAGGCGAGAACCGGTAGCCTTTAACAGGACGGCAGCGGTCCTGGGCTTGTTCCCCACCAGGAGAGATGTTCTTTGTCTTCTGCATTGACTGCTTCCCACCTGGGCACCCACCTGTGCCCATCCTCCCCACCTTTCAGGCCACACCCCCACTCCCCCAGCATTTGAGAAAGCCCAGCCTTGGCCCCTCACCAGGGCGCCACCGGGTGGGGGTGTCTGGGGCCACCTACTTGAGCTCCTGTGCGATGGCGGCGATCTGCTCCACGCGGTCCTGGTGGGCAGCCAGGTCACTCTCAAAGGCCTCATGCTTCTTGAGCAGGGCCTTGATCTCTGAGAGCGTGGCCGTCTCATAGTCCTTCTGTCGCAGCATGGCCTCTTTGCCTGGGTTGAGAGAGGGCCACACGGCTGAGTGAGAGTGAGAAGCATCTCCTTGGTCCCAAGTGCCCACCCCTCAGGGCCCCAGGAGCTTCTAGGGGTGCTTCCCCAGGAGGTGCCCACTGTGCAGGGGTCTGCAGTGTGCAAAAGCAGATGTGCTGCTGGAACATCCAATTACGGCATGATGGGGAAAAGCACTGCTCCCCTCAGAGCACTTCCACGGCCATGAAAGTGTCAACGTAGGACAGCTATGCAGAAATCTGTGGGAACACACAGGGCACGGTGCTACATACACAGCAGGAAACAGCTATCCACACCCTCCGGTACAACCAGGAGAAAAGCAACCCAAGCACCTCAGGGGTTCCCAGCCTTTCAAATGTTCCCAGTTATTGTCGCTGGCTGCTGGCAGCCCTGCAGGGGCCCCTTCCCCTGGTCAGCGTGTCTAGTGCACTCTGTACCGAATACGATGGTGGCTAGAGCCTTCTCTGACCCTCAGACACACTGCCCTCTCTCTGCAGGGCACAAGCAGGTCTTGCTTTTCTTAAATTTGTTTCCACAGGAAGAAAGCAGGAACAAGAAATGGCCTCCCAGGGCTGTCGTTAGATGACGCTCACCAGCTGCCTTGTGAAGTTGACAGGTGCAGGACCGGGGCTGGCCTGGCCTCCCTCACTCACACACCCAACCCTCTGCTGCTGGGATGCTCAGCCCATCTCAATAAATAAGGCTGGGCTGGGAACCAAGGCTGTGTCCCCATTATTTCTTTCCTTCCCCGTACTCTTTCTTCTTTGAAACAGAATGGTAATATATCAAGTTTAGAAAAAAGTTACAGCTAAGCCTACTTATCCACTCCTATTCAGTCTCTGCTTATGTGGTTATTCTGTGAAAACTTTGGACATATATAAATTACGTTTTCTGCTTTTAAAATATTTAGCAGCACATTGTTGGAATTTCTACCTTGGTTCCATAGTCTTCTCATGTAGACATCTGCTGAGAGGCTGCATACCCACTGCCCTAACCCTTCACTGGCACACTGTGGGGTGCTGGCCCCTCGGCTTACCCTACTGTGGATGTCTCCATGTTCAGAGTGGATTCTTTTTCTTTTTGGGAGGGAGTCTCACCTGTTGCCCAGGCTGAAGTACAATGGCATAGTCTCAGCTCACTGCAACCTCCGCCTTCTGAGTTCAAGTGATTCTCCTGCCTCAGCCTCCCGAGTAGTTGGGATTACAGGTGCGTGCCACCACACCCGGCTAAATTTTTGTATCTTTAGTAGAGATGGGGTTTCACCACGTTGGCCAGGCTGGTCTCAAACTCCTGACCTTGTGATCTGCCTGCCTCAGCCTCCCAAAGTGCCGGGATTACAGGTGTGAGCCACCACACCCAGCACACGGTGGAATCCTTATATAGTCTAAAGAAATGGTTAGAGTGTGGTAAAATTTGTAGGTGTGAATACATGTGGCCAAACTGCTTTCCCCAGAGGCTGTGCCGGCATGCCAGCACTTCTCATGCCCCTGCTCGTGGCTGGCAAGCCGATGAGGTCAGTCTTTGCTCTGTACTTTGGCTGTGAGCTGGACCCAACAGAAGCATGTGATGAATCAGTGCAATCCCCACGCTCCCTCTTCTACTCCGTCCCATCCACACCTAGATAAATAACTCCATACACTCACAGTGAAAGCGGGGGCAGCAACCTCGTACCATTGTGTGCAAAGCCCAGCATACTTACAAAGGAGAACTAGACCTAACCCCCCTTAGCCAGTCCAGCACACTCCCATCCCCTACACCAGGGGTCCCCAACCCCTGGGCCATAGACTGGTACTGGCGTCTGTGGCCTATTAGGAACTGGGCCAAACAGCAGGAGGTGAGCCAGCAGGTGAGTGGGTATTACCACCTGAGCTCCGCCTCCTGTTGGGTAAGTGGCAGTATTAGATTCTTACAGGAGCTCAAACCCTGTTGTGAACTGCGCATGAGAGGAATCTAGGCTGTGTGCTCCTTATGAGAATCTAACTAATGCCTGATGATCTGAGGTAGAACAGTCATCCTGAAACCATCTGCCTCCTCCCCTCTCCATGGAAAATTATCTTCCACGAAACTGGTCCCTGGTGCCAAAGAGGCTGGGGACTGCTGTCCTACACCAAGCCAAGCCACTCCCAAGTGGCCTTGGGGTAAGGTTCTTCCTTCTCATCTCCAGCCTAAGGTCTGAGGAGTACAAAACAGGGCTGAATGGGGGTGTCTTAGGGCACTGAGCTCTGCCAGCCAATGGGTCTGCCCCAGCAGATGGGCAGCCTGTTCCCCACCTCCAGCCCTGGCCCAGGTTCTGGGGAAAATACTATCCTAGGTATGATCCTCTCTCTTCAGAGTTAACCTTAGCTGCCAATAAGACCATACCAGACGTGGCCCCAAGAGCCTCAAGATGGGAGTAACAGGGACACACATATGCCAAGGCAAAGGCTCTGGTCCACTGTAATTGGAGAGTAGGAAATAGAGGAAAGAGAACTGAACAGATAAAAAAACATAAGCATGCAATCTGCTAGAATATAAGCCTCACAACAACCCTATGAGGAGGCTGAATTAGGTTAAATCGGGTCCCCCATAAAACTCATGTCAACCCAGAACCTCAAAATGGGACCTTATTTGGAAATAGGGTCTTTGCAGACTTAATTTCTAAAGATGACATTATATGGCTGGGCGCAGTGGCTCACACCTGGAATCCCAGCACTTTGGGAGGCCAAGGCGGGTAGATCAGCTGAGGTTAGGAGTTCGAGACCAGCCTGACCAACATGGTGAAACTAAAAATACAAAAATTAGCTGGGCATGGTGGTGGGCGCCTGTAATTCCAGCTACTAGGGAGGCTGAGGTAGGAGAATCACTTGAACATGGGAGATAGAGGTTGCAGTGAGCCGAGATGGCGCCACTGCACTCTAGCCTGGGTGACAGAGTGAGACTGTGAGACTCTACCTCAAAAAAAAAAAAAAAAAAAGTTGACGTTATACTGGAGTAGGGTGCACCCTAAATTCAATGACTGATCAAGAAAAGGAGATTCAGTTACAGAGACACAGAGAGGAGGAGCCGTATGAGGACAGAGGAAGAGATTGGAGAGACGCAGCTACCAGTCACCGAACACCAGGAGCTGCTAGGAGGCAGCACGGAACCGTCCCTCCCTCAGGGTCACCAGGAGCCAATCCCGCCGACACTTCAGTTCAGGACTTATGGCCTCCTGAACTGTGAAGAATACACTTCTGTTGTTTTAAGCCACCACGTTTGTGGTAGAAGCCCTGGAAACACAGGAGCGCATAGCATCCTCCGCACTTCACAGATGAGGAAACCCAGGCCTGGGGTGAGGTCATCAGTCCACATCACACTGCTCCTAAGGGGCACAGTCAGGACTCCAACCCAACCCGACTCACTCCAGGAGGAAGATTCAGTTAAGGTGAAAAGAACAATTCAACGTGAACACCCAGGGCCGGACACAGTGGCTCACATCTATAATCCTAGCACTTTGGGAGGCCGAGGTGGGTGGATCACCTAAGGTCAGGAGTTCAAGACTAGCCTGGCCAACGTAGTGAAACCCCGTCTCTGTGAGCATGATGGCAGGTATCTGTAGTCCCAGCCACTAGGGAGGCTGGGGTAGGAGAATCGCTTGAACCCAGGAAGTGGAGGTTGCAGTGAGCCGAGATCCTGTCATTGCACTCTAACCTGGGCAACAAGAGCAGAACTCTGTCTCAAAACCACCTCCACCAAAAAAACAAAGTGACAATCAGGGGGTATAGCTCAGGGGTAGAGCATTTGACTGCAATGTGAACACTCACACAGCACTGCGCTGTGCAGGAACTCTCCTCAGATCTTCGTATGTGTTCACTCATTCAATTCTTATAAGACTGTGAGGTTGGTCCTATTGTTATCCCCACTTTACAGATGAGGAAGCTGAGGCCACCAGAAGGCTAATGAATTTGTCTAATGCCACAGAACTAGTAAGAGACCAAATGAAACAAACAAAAAGCAAAGAAGAATGGTGTGGCGGCTGCTGGCTGGGCTGGGGAGTAGGAAAGCAAAGCCCTGGGGAGGCAGGAGGCTGGGCTGGCCTCACCGTCCGTCCAGGCCTCGTGGATGGAGGCCTTCTGCCGGAACTTCTCTGCTAGGTGGTCCAGTCGCTCCAGCCTCCGGATCTCGTTCAGCAGCCACTCCTCGTAGCCCTTCTCCACCTGCTCCAGGCAGCCCCAGGCATTGTTGATATCCTGTGGGGATGGGAGGTACAGGATCAGGGTCTGGCTCGGGCCTAGGCTTCAGCTCCCCTGACCCCCTAGACCCCTGAAGGTGCCCCATGCCTTCCAGGAAGAGCCTCTTCCCTATCTCTGCCCCATGTCCACCCCAGCGAGGCTGCCCCAAGCTACCTCCCATCTCCCACTGGTATTTTCTGGGCTCCCAGGAGCCAGGCCTCCTGGGCAAGGCATGGGACCTGCATCTACGTTGGTCACCCAGCTATGGGAGTTTGAGAATTGAGCCCTGTGGGGAAAGAGCCCCAGGCTCTCCCTGACTAGGACTGGCTTCCGACAGGACTCTTACCGATCACAGGGGTCACACATGTGCCAAGGCTAAGGTCCCCCCAGGTAAAGAGAGCAACAATGAACAAGGCAAGCAGGCACTGGAGCTGCCCAGCCTCCCGAGAGTCCTGGATCCACTCATGGACTCAGGCCTCTGGGCAGTAGCCTGGAGCCTGCAGGGACCCCAGCCTGGGCGAGCCAGCCAGAATTCTGCGAGGACAGATGCTGAGTGCAAACCCACACACCCCTTCAGACAGAGCCACACCTCTAGTTTGTGGAAGGGTGCTCCACTGGGCAGTTGCTGGGGCTGCACCCTGCAAGCCACAGTCTCCACCACATGCCCCCAGGCCAAGCTACATCCCCAGGAAGGGCACTTTGTCCAATTCTCATGGAGCATCGTTAGGCTAGCAGTGGCTCTGGCCACCTAAAAGCTACTGATTCAGCCTTTGAGCCCAAAAGTGACTGCAATTTTCCACACTGTATACACACTTGCAATGTTTTCTCCCTCGACCCCCTGGGCTGCTCTCTCCCCACAATGCTGTCTGCCTTTCACCCTCCCTTCTAGACCTGCCGTGTGCCCAGGACGCTCCTATTACTCTTCACTTAAGGTCAAAATGCTCTGTCATGGCAAATTTGTTACATTTTCTTCTGTGTGTTTCTCTGGCTTATGAAATTTTTCCCTAAGTTGTGGGGACGGGTAAAGGGGGATGAATTTTTTAAAATAACCTAAAAGAAGAGTATTGGCTGGGTGCAGTTGCTCACGCCTGTAATCCCAGCACGTTGGGAAGCTGAGGCAGGTGGATCACAAGGTCTGGAAATCGAGACCATCCTGGCCAACATGGTGAAACCCCGTATCTACTAAAAATACAAAAATTAGCTGGGCGTGGTGGTGCGCGCCTGTAGTCCCAGCTACTTGGGAGGCTGAGGCAGGAGAATCACTTGAACCCAAGAGGCGGAGGTTGCAGTGAGCGGAGATTGCACCACTGTGCTCCAGCCTGGCATCAAAGTGAGACTCCATCTTAAAAAAAGAAAAAAAAAAAAAAAAGGAAGGGTATTTTATGACATGGAAAGCTGGTCATAATATAGTCTTAGCTTGCGTTTTTTTCTTAAGTAGCTTATTATATATAAAACATGATTTAGTTATATTTAACAGATGAGTACAAAAATGGGGAAATGGACACTTGAGTACAAAAATGGGAAAAAATGTTTAATTTCAGATATATATGCTTTAGGATTCCCTCAAATATTTATGCAAAATACCCAAAAAGATTAAAATTGTTTTTTTAAAGTTGCTACTGGGTAAGATTTTCAGTAATTTCCATGTTTCTTATTTTGCTTATTTGTATCTTTGAAATACACTACCCCCCAAAACCCACAAAACTATTACTTAAGTAATAATTTTTTTAACTACTTAAGATTCCATGAAAGTAGAAATCATCTTTACTGTCATTCAATTATGCCCTATTTGGTTCAGGGTGTCAAAAAGCATTGTGTTTACAGGGATGGTTTTTTGTGAGAGGGGGTCTGATGGTGCTGGGGTGGTCTGGGGTAGACACTCAGGGGTCTGGAAGGCCCAGAGCAATCTGGCCAGAGGGAGTTGCCCCACATGGCCGAGTTTGGGCTTGAGCCTGAGTGGTAACTGGAAGGGGGAAGTGACTTCTGGAGCAGTGTATGTAGCTGGAAGCAAACACGCCTATCCCCGTCCCCATGATGCTGAATTTGACCATGGCTAGGAGCAGCTCAGAGGTGGAGGCCGTCTAGTCTGGGGGCCCGGGCTCACCGAGACCATCCTGCCCTCGGAGGGCATGAAGGCGGGCCGGTTGCTGAGCCGCAGCTTGGTCTGCAGCGTGTTGAAGTTGATTTCCAGCTGGCACTTCTCCTGCACCTTGGGAGGCTTGTGCAGGCGCCGGTAGTCCCGGAAGTCCTCCAGCTTTTGCTGCATGGCATGCATGGTGTTCTCGGGCACCCGGTTCTCCAGCCACGGGATGGTGCGGCGGATCCACTCCAACAGCTAGGGTGGGAAGGCGGTGGGGGCCGGGGGTGAGGATGCAGGGAGGGAGTGTGCTCGGGCCAGCTTCCTTCTCCTCCCAGCAGCCCTTCCCACACGGAGAAGGGGTCTCTCCTGATGGCACATTCCTTCCCAACTACCGTCCTACAGCATTCCCAGGCCATGAAGCCAGGTTGCAGGGTGTTCCCTTTGAGAATCACAGGCTTTGTGAAGCCTAGCTACTAGGGTACATCAACTCACAGTCATGTCCCTCAACCTCCCTGCTTTGCTAAGGGAAGATCCATAGACTTGGTGGGAAGACAGTGCATCTAAAAGGCGGGAAGGAGACCTGGGTTTTGGTACCAGGTCCTAAATGGCTGGGCCTCAGTTTCTTCATCGATACCAGGGAGGGGGTTAACAGCTGTTTCCGGAGGTCCTTGGCATCCGACTTCCTAGGAATCTAGAATATGGGTCTCTGACTTAAGGGAAGAGGCTGGCTTCTGGGCAGAGAGCTGGCCTGAAGCAGGAGCAGGCATGGCCTGGACTGCTTTCCTTGAGCCAAGATGATGGTGGAGAAGGTGGAGAAGTGCACATGGCAATAGGAAATACACTGAACACCTGCGGGGGCCAGCACACCACACACATGGACTCCTCTGAATAATCACAGAAACACTATGGGGCTAAGAGCTGTGATCACCCGCATGTTACAGAGGAGGCAACCAAGGCACTACCAGGTCCTGTAACTTGCCAAGGTGACCCAGCTGGAATGGCAAAGCAGAAATTCAAACCCAGGCACTTGGGCTCCAGAACCTGGGTTCTTACTATGCTGGGCAGCAGATCCACCAAAAGGCTGCGCTGAGCGGCTCAAAGGGCTGAATTCCTTCAAGAGGAGGAGGCTTTGCCCAAATGTAGCCAATGGCAGAAGAGGAAACCCAGCACTGTGCGATCCTGTTCCCTGAAAAGTAGGGGACGGCCACTACCTTTTGGTAGCTGCTATGCTAGCCTGAGCCAGCACTAATTTACCACAAACCCTATCCTCTCAAAACCAGATGTGCTCCTTTTCTCACTGAAGCAAAACTCACAGACTCAGAGTACACCAGGCTGGAGAGAGTTTTAACATCCCCTGACTCAACTCTCACTTGACAAGTGAAAAAAAAAAAACAAAAAAACACAAGACCCTGAGAGGCGAAGGGATATCCTAGGCTTGCTATAGCCCAGGGACTGGCTTCTGCCCCCCACCCCACTACTTTCTGGGAGAGCCACAACAGAGCTCAGGCTGCCCTGGACGAGCTATATTGGGATAACAGACTGTACCAGCCTGGGACTATGCTCCAAAGAAAGAATTGGAGGTACACGTTCTGGAGGACCGACCCTTGCTAGAGAAAGGCCAGGTGAACCCAGGGGTACCCACATCACTGGCCAGCTTCTCGTAGTCTTCCATAAGCTGCTCGTTCTCCTGGTTGACGGCCAACACCTTGCAGATGCGATTGGCTGCTGTCTCCGCCTGGCAACAAGACAGACAGAGTCACGACCAGCCAGCCCCAGCAGCAAGGGACCTGGTGCACACCTGTGCTGACAAAGCCCCTCCCGCCCCTGCAGCTCCCCGTGGTTGGAAGGGAGTTCCGAAGGCTGTGAGGTCACATTCCTCCTCTCTCCTTGCCATTTTCCTTGCCAGCCCATAGCCAGGTCCCACATGTCAGGTGACCCTGGTCAGAGGTCTTGGTGGCTGAACTGGGCCCCTGGAGAACAGCCTGAGTTTAAGGCCCATCGTGCATGTTAAGAAGAAACTAATCCAATGACTGATATGATCAAAACACTCAGGTCAGGTGCAGAGGTGAGGAAATTCCTGTCTATCCTGCAATTCCAAGTGGAGGCACTGGATTGCAAGACTTAGGACCTCAGTCTGGATTTTCCAGGATCTTGGAGATGTGGGAATTCAAATCTGGGAGTCCTAGGATAAAGTGCTGACTGAGAAGTCGTGGAGCCTCTCAGGATCCCTGCAGAATATCCCAAGAGTCTTGGCCTGAAGCCTGAAGCACTTTAGAGAAAACTGAGGGACACTCTACTGCACCAAAGTCCAGACTTCAGGATCAACCAAGTGTGGGCACAATGCCCAGCACCCAGCACAGGCCCCTCCGGGACAGCTAAGCACACATCATGCACTGTGTTCTGGGCTATCAGGAACCCACGATGGGCCTCAGCAGCAAAGGAACAAATGAGGACTGAATGGCAATCCAAGGCAAAGACCAATGTAGGGGAGAGCGCCTTCTGCAGCTGTGGGGGCTACTGCATCCCTAACACCAGCAGGGACCCAGCACTCCTAAGTCCACTTCGAATGGGTGGTTTTCAAATCCAGCTGTGTTCTTGCGCACGTTCCAACCCTACACCAAGGGAAGTGAACTCAAAGCCTTTTGGGGGCCATGGGGTAGAATGGAATAAAGCCTGGGGGTTGGAGAAGATGGTATCTGTGAGAAGACAGACTGGCATCCTGGGACGCTGGAGAAGGGTGCCCTGTAGATGAAAAATGATCCCTGGATTAAGGGGTCGAAAGACAGGACCTCACAACTGGTTGATGAACAAGACAAACTAGGTTTCAGCTGCAGCACAATGAACTGAGGCTGGTCACAAGGGCTTCCTGAGAATGAACGTGCTTAGAATTGGAAGGGATGACTAAGATGAGAGATGTAAATGTTTTTTCCTTGAGGAACTTCTCAAATAAGACATACGCCCACCAAATCATGCGCTTTGTGGATGACTGTGCTGGGTGTGTGTGGGGGCAGGGGGCAAGGGGCAGAATGAGATCATCCCAACAGCCCTGTCAGAAACACAGTCAAGGAGGTCAAGGGAGGCATGCCCTGCAGAGCGAGGTGTCAGAGTGGGTGGGGAGAACCAATGAGGAGAAGGTGGGAATGGCTAGAGGGTGGTCTAAGAGTCCCCTGAGGTGGGGACTTTGAGTCCCGAGTCTCAAGAAACTGAGACATCCTGGCAGGGCACAGTGGCTCATACTTGTAATCCCAGCATTTTGGGAGGCCGAGGTGAGCGAATCACAAGGTCAGGAGTTCAAGACCAACCTGACCAACATGGTGAAACCCCATCTCTACTAAAAATACAAAAATTAGCCGGCGTGGTAGCGCGTGCCTATAATCCCAGCTACTCAGGAGGCTGACGCAGGAAAATCGCTTGATCCTGGGAGGCAGAGATTGCAGTGAGCCAAGATCACGCCACTGCATTCCAGACTGGTAGACAGAGCGAGACTCCATCTCAAAGAAAAAGAAAAGAAAAATGAAACTGAGACATCCTTAGGCCCCCATCCCCTGCCCCCAGCTCAACCCTGTCCTAGAGATGCCACGGCCACTTCTCACCCACAAGTCCTGACTGATTGCCATTTCTCTCGAGAACCAACAGGCACCCACAGGGAATCCCAAGAAGCAATGAAAAGGGAAATGCTTTTCCTGGAGCCTGTCCAGGAGATGTGGAGCCCCAGAAAGCTAGCAGGGCCATGGGAACCGCGGGCCCATGGGAACCAGGCCAGCAGCCTCATGGGGCTGGCTGGGGAGTAACTTGCCAGAAGCCCCAGCCTACTTTCCTTGAAGGCTGCGGCAGGGGGCTGCGGAGCGACCGCGTGTCCTCCTCCAGGCTGACGTTTTTGTGAGAATGTGCCACCTCTGCAGACTATGCCAGAGATGTGCCACTCAAACAGCTGAAACTCCTTGGCAGCTACTCATCGTGGCATGAAACAGCTGCAGCTGTGATTTTCATGGATGACGTCCCCTTCACCCTGTTACTCTCTGGATCCGTCAGCTCAGTGATCATAAACTCTGATGTTGCCAATTTATCAAACTGGCAGACTGAGGTCTGCGTTGGTGAGATTTTACATGTGTCCTGTGGGACCTCAAGAGCCTCGCCCATCCCCAAGAGTCTGCTGACTACTTCAGGGTCAAAAGGGCTCCCTTCTGGATGAAGTCTGGGGGAGATTCTGGGTGGGTCTCCTGGGGACTTTCCGTAAAGATCCAACTGCGTTCCCAAGCTTGAGTCTCAACCACCTGCTCCCAGGCTGGCCTCCCCAGGAAAGTGACTGAGAATATCATCCATGTAACCAGCAGACCAGCCTTCAGAAATCACACACAAGTACCATGGGAGGCCCTAGAGCGCTCTCTGTATGGCAGGCCAGCCTGCAGACGCCACCGGGGCTCCCTTGAGGGACAGCCCAGATCCCACAGTACCTCTAGCAAGCAGGTTCCTGGAGTCCAGATTTGAGTTTTCTAGAACAAACCACAGCAGAATCCTCAGAACCTCGTCTCCCCCCTTTCTCTCACAGCCTGACTTCCCCCAACAGGCAGGCTGCGCCCTGGAAGAAGCCCACTGGGTGGTGGGTTGGGCCTGCTTCCACAGCGGTCCCTTGATGAAGGCGACTTCATCACCCATCAGCCTCAGCCTGAGAAGTAAGATGAGGTCAGGTGGGAAGGCCAGGCTTAGTCAGGCCCACGGGACATAATCCCAGGAGCGGAAGGAAAGACTGTTGGGGGTGACAGACGTGCCTTCCCCATCACCCCAAATTCCTGGTTTTCTAGCTTTTTCCTCTCATGGCTACAAGAACCCCATGAACTCTGAGGGATCTAGGAGAGAGGCACCCAGAACCGCCGAGTACATAAAGAATCTCAAAGACACCGCTTTAGTCCACAAGTTTAAAGGAGAGATTTGTTCTAGGGAGGAAATATTCCTTCCCTGAGAACCTCAGGAACCGAAGCAGCTTCAGAAGCAACTTCAGAAGAGAACCCTGGGAGAGCCCTGGCTTCAGGATATTCCTGAAGAGGAGATGGGCCGCTCTGGACCCCAGCAAGAACAATCAGATGCCCTGACATGAGATAATGTGACAGATGCAACAGATAATTGATGGGTGGAGAAAATATTCTCTGGAAATGAGCAAAATGTTGCTTCCAAGGGCCAAAGGAGAAGACTACTAGAAATCTGTGTTTCCTGTCCCTTTGTATTTTCATGGTTTTTGTTTCTTTCTTTCTTTCTTTTTTGAGACGGAGTCTTGTTCTGTCATCCAGGCTGGAGTGCGATGGCACGATCTCAGCTCACTGCAACCTCCGCCTCCCAGTTTCAAGTGATTCTCCTGCCTCAGCCTCCCAAGTAGCTGGGATTACAGGTGCCCACCACCACATCTGGCTAATTTCTGTATTTTTAGTAGCGATGGCGTTTCACTGTGTTGGCCAGCTGGTCTCCTGACCTCAGGTGATCCACCAGCCTCAGCCTCCCAAAGTGCTGGGATTATAGGCACAGCCACTGCACCCAGCGCAAATGTTCTGTTTTTTAAGACCTACTTTAAGCTGTGTTATTATACAACTTAACATACAATACACTTTGTAATATATTCAAGAGTTATTTTAAGATATGAACTATTATTATCCCTGGAGTACTTAGCTACCCCAAGTCAAACTGTTACCCTAATAATCAGCATCCAATTGCCTGGTACAGGCACCATCTAGAGAGGAACTGTCCCCAAGGTAACATCAAAACACTCAAATGTGGCCAGATGACATGCTGTGGCTCCACCACCCACAACGCACAGATTCACATGAATGCCACAAGGACCTCCTCTATGTCCTCTTTAGCCAAAAATGTTTCCAAATCTAGCTGGACCTGCTCATTTTCTTCTTCCCACAGCTGTCCACTGCCCAGTCTTCCCCTTTGTCCTGAGTCAGCCACCACGCCCAGGGTTCCTGCTAAGAGAGCCCCGTATCAGCAGGGATCTCAGACAGGCATCCGAGCTTTCTCATGGTGGGTGGGCCAGGGTGGGTGACCAGGCAGAGGAGAACTGCCCCCTCTCCTCAGACAGCTCACACCTTGCCGACTTCTCTCCTACCGCAGGCTCCACCTGCACACCCTGAAGCTTCTGCACAAGCTGCGGCCGCCTCCCTCCACAACACTGTCTGCCCCTTCCCAAGCCCTTGCTAAGCCTTCCGCCCATGGACCCTCTTGTCAGGGTTCTGCTGCTCGAGAAAACCTTGGTGGTCTGTAGTCCTGTGGCTGCACCCGCCCTGCTCAGGTCTGGGGCAGGGCAGAGTAGCGCACAGGTCAGACTGCAGCCACTGCCGGCTCCTTGATTTAGGGTTTGCCTAGATGGCTCATGAATTTCTCTCAGATCGAGTCTATGCCTTCAAGCAATATTTCTCAAACAGCAGACCATGAACTCTAAAACACAAACTACAAACGCAATCTTCATGCTCTCCACCCATTCTAAGTCCCTGTAAGGGAAAAGGAAGGGAGAGGAAAGCAGAAGAAGAATTAGAACCAAAACCCACCTGTCAAACAGCAGTTGGTCCTCATCTAACGAGGGAAATCAGGACACAGACTCATACGGCACGTGCCTGCACAGGCCCACGAGCTGTGCACCAGTGCACACACGCATTAGGCGCTGCAGCCTTTCTGTTCCACCGTTATGAGGTTGGGTGATAGACAGTGGAGAGGATGGAGGGCACTGTGCATGGGTTTTGGAAGATTTCCCCCATCAGTGCCAGCCCGGAGACAAGACAGGAGTGTGTGAGTCAGGAGTCCTCCTCCATCAGCCCCACCACACAAGGCGAGGCGGGGGCTCCCCCACATCCTGCTTAGCTCCAAGCAGTTGCCTTAGACATGGTGGGGGCAACTCTGGGTCAGACCCCTGACCAGGACATGAGAGGACGACCACCACCACCACCAACCCAGCTGTGACCTTGCCCTCAGGTGTGAACAAAAGCAGCGTGAAATGGTTGCAACAGGGATGAGTGAACGGGAGGAAGGCATGGGGAGGAGGGGTATGAGATTTGGGAGGGAGAGCAGGCTGCCACCCACACCCCACATACAACCCTCACACACACCACACACATAGCACTCCCCTTCACACCACACACACCACACGCACCTCACTCACACCACACTGTACACTCACACCCACAGCACACCACACCCCTCACACTCCACACACCCCTCACACATGCCACACCCACCCCACTCCCCTTCACACCACATGCACACCTCACTGTATACCTCACACCCACAGCACACCACACCCGCCACACATGCCACACCTCATACCACACCTCACACTCCATACCTCACACCCACAGCACACCCCTCCACACCACACACACACACACCTCACACCACACCCATGACACACCAGTCCCCAGACCCCACATACCTCATATACACATACCTCACATACCACACCCTTCCACACCATTCCCAAACCTCATGCATGCACACCTCCTACACACCACACACACAACAGAGTCCCTACACCCATACACCGTTCACACACACACACCTCACACACCACATCCAACCATACACACACCACACCTCACACATCCACCCCATACCCATACCCCCATACCAGGCATCTCACCCACCACACCCCACACTTACCTCCAACCACACACGCCTCAGAACCCCATACCCAAACACACCTCACACACCCACTCCACCCACACGCATCTCACACTCCCTTCCAAGCTTTGTCACCAGCCAGGACACAGAGAAGGCTTCAGAGACAAGAAGGCCAGCATGGGTGGGCATGAAGCCCAGGACAGAAACCTGAAGGAGAGAGGACAGAAGAGGAGGAAGGGGCTTTGGGAAGAGGGAAAGCCCACAGCAGAGCTCAGCCTCGCCGCAGACACGGGCAGGTGCTTGCCTGTGGCTATCAGGCCGGGAGGCCAATCAAGGCAAGGGAGAGAAGCTGCTCACGCTCAGCTGCGAGGGGCCAGGGAGGCCACAGGAAGAGCAGCAGGAGAGGTGGGAAGGACAAAGAGGACGTGGAAGGAAGGTCAGAGGAGGGGCTGAGAGGGGGCTGGCAGGCTGGGGGCACACCTATGAGAAGGAGCCTCTAGATGGGGCTGCTCTCCTGTCTCTGGCCCACACCAGTGAGCCCTGGAAGGAAGGTCAGGAGGGTCTTGGGCGCCCAATCAGGCAGGGAACAGGGCTGCCAGCCCATATGGTGTCTCTGGATAATTTTTTACCTCATCCCCAGGGCACTTCTACTGGGAAAATGTCCTACTGATTTTGTTAGAAGACATTTTCACCGCCATCTACAGAATCAATTGGTAATCAATATTCAAATCTCCATCGACCACCGCACACACATGGCACTCGTGTGCAGTGTGCAACCTGCACAACTATCCATGGCAGCCTGGTTGGGAAGCATCAGGCAGGGCTCTGGCCTGGACACCCTGGAGAAGGCAGGAAGACTTCTCCCTGCTCTGGCTGCTGGCTAAATTGGCGAGGATGGCCTTGCTCAAGCAGGAGGGAGGGGGAGAGAGGGCGGGAAGAGATCCTGGATATTGAAGGAAATAGCACCGCCAAGAGCTGTGCTGCCTGGAATAAGGACTCTGGACGCAGGGTGCAGGGAAGAAGCTGAGACCACAAGCTTCTTTCCCGCTTGTGGTATCCGCTATGCCCAGGGCATAGGGACAGAGACACGGGAGGTCATTCAGAGGCTGGGGTTCTCTGGCATCTTCAAGTGTCCTGGCCAAAGTTCAGAGTCCTGTCCCCCTGCAAGAGGAGGAGGGGCTTCTCTAGTCCCTCCTTCCATCCCAGGGCCTGTTGCTGGAGTGCCCAGGGAGCACGGAAGAGGTGGGCAAGAGGGGAGAGTGGAGGAGGCCGAGGGAGAGCTCACCTTCTGCGCACCCGAGAAGGCGTGGCCGTGACATGAAACATTAGGTCACACAGCCTTCCCATCCGGCCTTAGCGTGCCTACACATCTGCACAGAGAAGGAGAACAGGTTGAGAGGAGAAAGTAGGCAGCGGCAGCAGCACAGAGTAAACCCAAACAGCCATGGTGGATGGAGAGGACACAGACAGACAGACAGAAGAGGAGGGAAATGAGCAGAAAGAGAAAAAATGAGACAGTCGGGGAGGAAGGGAGGGGGTGGGAGGTGAGCAGAGTCTGAGGCAGGGATGGCACAGGGGAGGTGGGAGAGGGCGGGGCTCCCATCATGCATTTGTTTTGTTTTGTTTTTGAGACAGAGTCTCATTTTGTCGCCCAGGCTGGAGTGCAGTGACACAATCTCAGCTCACTGCAACCTCCGCCTCCCGGGTTCAAGCGATTCTCCAGCCTCAGCCTCCCGAGTAGCTGGGATTACAGGCGTGCACCACCATGCCCAGCTAATTTTTGTATTTTTAGTAGAGATGGGTTTTCACCATGTTGGCCAGGCTGGTCTCGAACTCCTGGCCTCAAGTGATCCGCCCGCCTTGGCCTCCCAAAGTGCTGAGATTACAAACGTGAGGCACCGTGCTCAGCCCCATCATGTATCTTAAGATGGTCACTCAGACGCTATGCGGAGTGCAGGAGATCTGCATGAGACGTGAAGGTTCTGTGT
>CAUYLG010060234.1:0-87047 GCA_963573385.1 Cacajao melanocephalus | reverse complement strand
GTTGCATAGGTACACACGTGGCAGTGTGATTTGCTGCTTTCCTCCCCTTCACCTATATCTGGCTTTTCTTCCCATGCTATCTCTCCCCACCTCCCCACCTCCCACTGTCCCTCCCCTATTTCCCCCCCAACAGACCCCGGTGTGTAGTGCTCCCCTCCCTATGTCCATGTGTTCTTATTGTTCATCACCCGCCTATGAGTGAGAACATGCGGTGTTTGATTTTGTGTTCTTGTGTCAGTTTGCTGAGAATGATGGTTTAGAGTTTCTCTTTATCTTCAGTTTCCAGTAGTTTAAATATTTTATGTCTAGGATTCTACATGCAAAATATTTGTGTTTATTCTCATTAGTATTCTGTGGGATTTTGGGTTCTGTAATGTCATATCTTTGTGTTTGATAAGTCTTGGCCATTATCTTATTAAATATTTTTCTTCCCTCCTTCCTCTCCCCTTTATGTATCTATCTGTGTGTGTGTGTGTGTGTGTGTCTTTCCCAAACCCTCTCTATGGCTCTATCTCTATGTCTCCATCTCTCTCTGTCTCTCTCTCTCTGTGTCTCTCTCTCTCTGTCTCTCTCTCTCTCTCTCTTCCTTCTAGGATTCTGAGTTTTGGTTATGAGACTGTTTAATATTGCCTCATAGCTCTTGGGTGCTCTGTTCTGTTGGTGGTGGTTGCTGCTGTTCACATCTCTTATTGCTCACTGTGTTTCATTGAGGATGGTGTACTTAGTCTTAAGCACACTGATTCTTTCTTTGGCTGTGCTAAGTCTGCTGATGAGCCTGCCAAAGGTTTTCTTCACCTCTGCTACCATTTTTTAAAAAATTCTAGCACTTCCAATTGACTCATTTTTTTAGAGACAGAGTCTCACTCAACCTGCTGCTCAGGTTGAAATGCAGTGGTGTGACCTCAGCTCACTGCAACCTGCACCTCCCAGGTTCAAGTAATTCTCCTGCCTCAGCCTCCAGAGTAGCTGGGACTACAGATGTGTATCACCACAAGCAGCTAATTTTTTTTTCTTTTTGTATTTTTAGTAGAGACAACGTTTCACCATATTGGCCAGGTTGGTCTTGAACTCCTGGCCTCAAGTGATCCACCTGCCTCAACCTTCCAAAGTGCAGGGATTAAAAGCATGGGGCACCATACCCAGCCAGCTCCAATTGACTCTTCATTAGAGTTTTTATGTCTTTGCTGAAATTTCTAATCAATTAGCACTTGTTTTCCACCTTTTCCAAGATATCCTTTAACATATGAATCATTTTAAATTCCCTATCTGATAGCTCCAACATCTAGATTGTATCTAAGCTTGGTTCTGTTGATCTCTTTGTCTTTTGACAGTGAGTCGCTTCCCTTGCCTTTTTGTGTGTCTTATAATTTTTGGTTGAAAGGTGTATACCACGTTGAAGACAGTCAATACTTTGGTAAATAAAATTTATGTCTAAAAATGGGCATGCCTTCTTTATTTCTAGGCTTTGAGCATGGATTCTATTCTGTTACTATTACAATTACCCTCAGGATACCGCTGGTTTCTAGTTATTTTAGTGTTACTTGGTGCTTAGGATGGGAACTGGGTTGCCAGGGGGTGCTTCTCAGTTTTGCTGTACCACTTTGGCTTTAGGTTTTGCTGGTGAGCCTGCATCACAGAAAGAATCTCTCTCTCTACGCTTTTGTCTCTCTTCACAGAAGACTGCTAATCATTGTTGGCAGTGCCTGCTAGCCTGGTGCTTGGGGTGAGGACAGGGGGTCTTTGCTGTGCTGCTTCAGCCTCAGTCTTTAGCAAACCTTAAGCCCCTGGGTCTCAGGGGTGGGACTTTCTCTGTGATATCGCCTATCCCAGCAGTGGAGGATGTCTAGTGGTCTGGGCTCATAGTGGTTTCCTACCCTTTCTCCCAAAATGTTGTTTGCCTGTTTCCTTCCCCTAGCCATAATGGGTTTGTAGGATTGGTGGACCTTCCCCCAGGGTTTTATTTCCTAGAGGAGAAGAATCTTGGAAGAGCCTTGTGCCTGTTCTGACTTGGGGGCTGCTCTCTTCCCCAGGGTGCACCATGAGAGAGATATCTCCAGCCTCCGCCCTTCCCCTAGTATTTCTCATGAACACCTGTGAGGTTGTGAGGTTTGCAAGAAGGGTGTGAACTCTGCTTGTTCCTGTGGCTCTCAGGGGGTTCTATATTTTATACTAGCCCCAAGTCAACATTTAGCAACACATTAAAAATTTCAGCTAAAATTTCCTTACCCACTAGTATAGTGACCCTGCCTTCCTCCTTTGCTTTGTGGTAGGTAGCCTGGTGCTCAAGTCCCACCTCTTTTTGGAGGCACTAGTCCTTCCTTTAGATTTCAGAATACTTGTTTTCCTTGCGACTTCTGCTTTGATAAGTTCAAGAAAACGTGTGATTCTGCTAAGCTTTTTAACTTTTACTTTTTGTTAGGGTGTGCATGGCTTTTTATACCCCGAGTGGAAGCTGGAAGGAATGTATCACATTTAAAATGATGAGAAGGATCTAGTTAACAGGATATTTCAAAAGAAAAGGAAATTTTGACCATTAAGGTTCCTGAGAATGAGGGGGAAGATAAAATTAACAGTTCAGTGGGAAGATGGGCAATAAATGTGAGGAAGGACAATTATTCCTTGTAGAAGGAGTGAAGAGCAAGTAGAGCAAGAAGGAGTGTTGCCCTATGTAGATTTGTATCTTTATAAGTCAAGTTTTTTTTCTGGAGTAATCAGTATAACAAACAACTACACAATCTCAGTGGCTTGTACTAATAGACATGTATTTACGCACCACAGTTCTGTGGCTTGGCTCAGCTAGGCTTGGTTTGGGGTCTGCTCCATGTTCCTGATCCAGGCTGAAGAGAAGCAGATACTTGGGCATGCTCTTCTCACGGTGAATGGCAGGAGCAAAAAAGCTGGAGCAAGAACTCAAAATGACTCTTAAAGCCTGTTCTTGAAACGGTACCTTGTCACTTCTGCCATATTTCTTTGATCAAAGCAGGTCACATGGTCAAGGCCAAAATTACTGGACAGCGAAGTGTGCTCTATTGACAGCATGAGGAGTAGGGTGTGAACATGTATGGGACAATAATCAATCTACTAGAATATCTTTGGGAGCACAAGTTGAGGAAATTCTTATCTGGTGGCCTCTATTTCTTCTATGGAGTAGGAGACAAATCCAACTTCTGCAAATGAAGGAAGGGGCAAGTCAAATTTTGAGAGTAAAAAATGTTTGAAATAATGTAGAAATACAAGGGGTCTTCTTATGTGTCATGAAAAAACTACAAATACATTTCAAATTTGTTTGCACAGACATAAACCCATACTAACTGGTTATAACATACATAAACAGGATCTAGCTTGAGGCACTAGGAAGGGACAAGACATCAGTTTGAAAGGAGCCCCTATCAGAGCAACCCAAATTCTGCTAAAATTGAAGCAAGAACAAACATCACATTTATGGTGAAGCTTGGGTGGAAGAAGGGTGAAACCATGGATGCTTTACAAGATGTTCATGGGGACAATGCCTGCAAAGAAATCAGCAGTTTACAAATAACTCATTTTAAGAAGAAATGAGACTGTTGAAGATGAAGCCCACAGCATCAGATTATCCACGTCAATATTCAAGGAAAAAACGTATCTTGTTCATACCCTTATTGAAGGGTACCAGTGATTAACAGCAGAAACAATAGCCAACACCAAAGACATCTTAACTGGGCCAGTTTACACAATTCTGACTGAAAACTTAAAGACGGACAAACTTTTCACTTGGAAGGTGCCAAAACCATTGTGCTTAGACAGGCTGCTGAGGAGAGCAGAGCTTTTAACGGAAAGTTTAGAGAACTGTGATAGAGATGCTAAAGCATTTTCTTCAAAGAATTGTAACAGAAAATAAAGTATGGCTTTCCTAGTACCATCCTGAAGATAAAGTACAATCAAAGCAATGGCTACCAAGAGGTGGAAGTGGTCCAGTCACAGCCAAAGGAGAGCGGTCAACAGCAAAGGTCATGGCAACAATTTTTGGAGATGCTCAAGGCATTTTGCTTCCTGGCTTTCTGGAAGGCCAAATAATTATAACATCTGCTTATTATGGAAGTGGTTAAAGAAAGTTAGCCAAAGCTCTAGCAGGAAAATACCTGTGAAATCCTTTGGTGGTGGAGAGAGTCCTTCTACATGACAGCAATGATCCTGCTCATTCCTCTCACCAAACAAGGGCAGCTTTGTGAGAATGTCAGTGGGAAATCATTAGGCACCCACCTTACAGTCCTGAGTTGGCTTATCTGGGCTCCTTTTTGTTTTCTAATCTTAAAAAATCTTTAAAGGGCACCTTTTTTTCTCTAGTTAATAATATTAAAAAGACTGCATTGATGCGGTTAAATTCCCCAGGAGCTTCAGTTCTTTAGGGATGGACTAAATGGCTGGTGTTATTATCACTGACGAAAAGTGTCTTAACCTTGATGAAGCTTATGTTGAGAAAGTTTATATTTCTTATTTGTATCTTTTAATTCCATTTTTCCACAAACATTTTGAAGTCACCTCATAATTATATCCTGTGAAGCACAAGCTTCAGGTAGGTTTGCTCTCCAGCAAACTCTTCAGCAACAGAGATGTTTCCCAAGCAAAGTGCTCCTGGCCACTACAGATCCAGATCCAACTTAGACTCACATTCATACGTGAGTCCTTTTCCCATGCCGCGTCCCCTCCCCAGGAGAGGGATGGAGCAGAAAGTGGGAACACACTTTCATCATGGTTTCCCTGTTTGGTTTTAGAAATATCAAGATTTGATGAAATTCCCTTTCCACAATTAGCTGTTGGAATGGGAGACACCTGTCCCATCCAGTCACCAAGGTAATTTTTTCCTGTGTTACAACAGAGAGGAACTTGGTCGGAGTATACTCAGGATGAGTGGAAGCTAGAAAATCCAGGTGGCTGAGGATTATATCCAGAGTTGCTTCTGATATGCCCCAGTTTGTGTTCTGCTATAATATTCTGAAGGACATTTCAGAATATATTTGCTATAGTCAAGTGTATGCTGTGTTTGTTCAACTTGTTTCATTTACATTTTAGGTCCCATGGTATCCAAGAGAAATTCAATACCAGTGTTCAATTCTTTTCACGTAAATCATCAAAATACCAGTTTCTAGGCTGGACAAAGTTCTCTTTAAATCCTCTCCTTGATCCAGGTCCATGCTACCTTCAAAGGGAATTTGACCCCTGGTCCAAATTCCAAAGGATGAGATTCAGCCAAGGGCCCTGGAGCCTTGCTGGGTTCTATGGGTTTGGAAGTTGGATGAGGGTACTAAGTGCACTTCCAGGAGGACTGAACCACTCTCCCTCTTCATACCAATTATGCAAACACACTTTGGGCCACTCGCTCAGTCACCCTTTGATTTGGATAGAAAGGAAATCCTGATTTCCAGGAGGGAGCACGTGGTCCCAGTGCAGCCAAGCCCAAGGAAAAGGACTCATGCATGAATTTAAGTCCGAGTTGGAGCCAGATTTACGGTGGACAAGAGCATTCTGCGTGGTACAGACATCCAGAGAGGCTGTGGATATTCACGTGTCTCAGCAATGACTGACCTCACAGGCCCATCACAGAATGGTCAGGCCACTGAGAAGCAGCTGAGTTGCAGATTGTGCAGCCATCTATTGCAATCAGATAGAAAGACCTTATTTGTGCCTGCAAGCCTGTGTGCAGCTCTGTACGAGGAACAGGCTTTTTAGTGGGCTAGCACATGCAGCTTCGGCATGACCTTCATTTAACTCCAGGGCTTCTGATTTAGCTAAGCTATAATGAAGGCTCCTGTGGCCAACACAGACCAAAACACAAGAGACTGCCTCCAACACGGACAGTCAAATTTCCCTGGCATATTTCCTCTGGCTCCCTGGGCTGGGAAGGAAAGAGTCAGGAGTTCACCATTCTTCCTCATCCACCAGCACCATCACCCAAAGCCTGCCCTTGGGCATCAGCAATTCTGCCTCTAACCACTGAAAGTTAGCCAAGGGATCATCCCAAAATTCACAAATCCAGACAATCATGACTAGATTGTTTCCCAGGACTGCTATGCTGCTAGAGTGAGGAAACAGGAATCACCCCAACTCCCTAAATGTGACATTCAATTGGCCACAGTAAATGTCAATCACAAGGCAACTGTGTTCCTAATCCCGCAGTCACTGAGGCCATAATTTACTGGGTTAATTTTGGACTCCTAAACAGAGCACAGCCGATTCATAGGAGGCACCCATCAGGGTATTTACTCGGGAAAAAGAAAGAATTAATCAGTTGATGACAGGAGTAAAGAAGGAAAAGCTAAACGACAGACATTCAGGAGTCATGCATAACTGAGGTTAGCAGAAACAGAAACTCTGAGTGGGTAGAATCCAGAAGCTAAGAGGAGATAGATGTATGCCTTCGCATCAGCAGCACCAGGAGACGAAGACAGTGTTAACTCTGTACCTTCTGCCCAATGTTGCTGTAAACCTAAAACAACTCTAAAACATAAAGTCTATTTAAAAACAAACGAACAAATAGGGAAGGCCAAGTGGACAAAATAGAAGGGGTTGACCTTCCGCGTCCCTGAGGAAATGGTGGGATTCAAGCCCTTGGGAGGCGGAGGAAGGTTCTGAGACCCAAACCCAAGAGACTGAGCTGAATCGCCATGGAGTGGAGAGCTCAAGCCAACCGAAAGGCACACGGAAATGTTGTCCCTGAGGCTCCCCTGGGCTGCGTGGGTGTTCTCACCTCCTTCGTTGGGCCACATAAACCCCAAATGAAATCCTAAACCCCCAATCAACTGAATGGACACCCCCCTCTTGGCCAAGAGGACCCCAGAGCAAGCTGAAAACCTAAATTCCAGGCCAGGTGCAGTGGTTCAGGCCTATAATCACAGCACTTTGGGAGACCAAGATTGTGACAGGAAAGGAGGTCCTGATGCAGACCTCAGGAGAGGATTCTTGGATTCAGGGCTTGTCCATTGAGGAAAGTAAAAGCAAGTTTATTAGGAAAGTAAAAGAATAAAAGAATGGCTACTCCATAGACAGAGCAGTGCCAAGGGTGGCTGGTTGCCCGTTTTGATGGTTATTTCTTGATGATACACTAAACAAGGGGTGGATTATTCATGCCTCCCCTTTTAAAACCATATATGGTAACTATGATTAACATGGCGTCTGTAAACTGTCCTGATGCTGCAGGGAGTGTAGCAGTGAGGACGGCCAGAGGTCACTCCATCTTGGTTTTGGTGGGTTTTAGCCGGCCTCTTTACGGAAACCTGTTTTATCAGCAAAGTCTTTATGACCTGTATTTTGTGCTGATCTTTTATCTCATCTTGTGATATAGAATGTCTTACCCATCTGGGAATGCAGCCCAGTAGGTCTCGGCCTCATTTTATCTACCTTCTATTCCAGACGGAGTTGCTCTGGTTAACACGCTTCTGAAAGAACCACTTGAGGTCAGGAGTTTGAGACCAGTCTGGTCAACAAGGTGAAGCCCTGTCTCTACTAAAATAAAAATTAGGTGGGTGTGGTGCTACATACACACCTGTAATCCCAGCTACTCGGGAGGCTGAGGCAGGAGAATTGCTTGAGCCTGCCAGGTGGAGGGTGCAGTGAGCTGAGATCATGCAACTGTACTCCAGCCTGGAAGACAGAGTAAAACTCTGTCTCAAAAAAAAAAAAAACCTAAATTCTGGGCCCCAACAGGAAGGGAGATTGGACACACTTTGTTACACACCTCCCTTCTGGAGTTTAGGCAGAATTGACCAGCATTAACATTAAAATAGAGATCACGAGACAGACAATACAGATTCTTTGTGGCAATAAGATATCAAATCCCAATATGACTCTGGTACAGCATCACATAACAGACAGCACAGCCTGAAAGAAATCAAAATATTTTGCCCCAAAATATATTTCCTTGACATATTTTGAAATGGTCCTGCAACACAGTCATTTGTAGGGAAATTTTTGCATCTGTAGAGAGTCTTCATTAATGCATCCAGATATTTACTAGATTTAAGAGAGATTAAGTAAAAGTGTAACACACCTTTAGCATCTATTCTCTCTGAAGACTGCTACCCAGGAGGTGTCATCTACACGACAAGAACCTTGGTCTCCACAATACCCCTTAACTTAACTTGCTACTGACTGTCTTTAGACAAAGCTAAACTCCTTCAAACAATTGCTAATCAGAAAATCTTTGAATCCACCTATGGCCTGTATGCTTCCCTGCTTTGTGATACTCCACCCTTCTGGGCCAAACCAATATATACATTACACAAACCGACTTATGTCTTTGCCTGTAACTTCTGTGTCCCTAAAATGTGTAAAACTAAGCTGTAACCCGACCGCTTTGGGCACACTTTCTCAGGACCTACTGAGACCATCCCTCAGGCCTCATCACTCATATTGGCTCAAAATAAACCCCTTTACATATTTTACAGAGTTTGCTTTAAAAAAAATATTTGAGACAGGGTCTCACTCCCATTGTCCAAGCTGAAGTGCAATGGCACAATCTCAGCTCACTGAAGCCTCAACCTCCCAGGCTCAAGCAATCCTCCTCCCTCAGTCTCCTGAGTAGTTGGGACTTCAGGCATGCACCACAACACCCAGCTAGTTTTTGTATTTTTTGTAGAGATAGGGTCTCTCTATGTTGCCCAGGCTGGTCTCAAATTCCTGCACTCAAGCAATTCACCTGCCTCAGCCTCCCAAAGTGCTGGGATTATAGGCATGAGCCACTGCACTTGGCCTGCTTTTTCTTGTTTACTATCAAAGGGATAAGGGCACTTGTAACCAACACAGCATGCCCAGCCAAGCAGAAATGTGGGGTCATTCCACACTTAGATGTTTAGCGTATCTTTACAGGAGCACCTGCCTGGACAGTAGTTCTGGTAGCAGTACTCTCTCCAAGAGAGGAACTCAGGGAGTTAGGATGGGGGTTAGACCCACCTCCTGGCTCCCTTTTCCTTCCTTTCTGTAAATCTTCCTCCCACACACCAGAAAATGCCTACTAATTCCAAGATTAGGAAAACAGATCAATTAACTGGCTCTAAGGGACATTATCTAAGAGGAGACACATAGAGAGAAGCAGCCTCTGAAATGGGGGCTTCAGACAGGATGACAGTCTGCACATGGGGTGCATTTTAAAGCAAGGAACCATTCACCACTGCCGTGAGCCTAACTAGTCCTCCCACAAAGTTAACCCAGCAAGGCAACTCCTTCAGGCCCTGGGACCAAGTTGGATCACAAGAATGAAAAGCGAAAGTGTGTATGGAAAATGGGGAAAGAGCCGTGTTGCTGATGGAAAGATGGGGCGGGCAGTTCCCTAGGGAAAAGATGGATTTACATGGAGGTAGCATGAGGCTGGTTTTCTTGGTGTTGGGCTATGATGTCTAGTCCTCATAGCCTCCTAAAATGAACATCCATCCGTCCTTATTTTGAAGACGAGGAAGCTAAGGCTCAGTTATGGGATTTGATGAAAGTTTGACAGCTGGCGGTGAATGGCTAAGTTGGGATTCAAATCTGAATAGCTTCAGGGTCACAATGTTCTCCCACCTAAAAGCTATAACCATTTAGAATCAGTATACTTTTATGAAAATTCTGGAAGAATAATAAGTAACAAGCTCAATGTGCCACTGTGGATTTTAAGAACGTAAGAACTTAGGGGGAACTGGACTCATAGGTAAGCCATTTTTCAAAGGCAAATTTCTTTTTCACAAGGCTAATTCCTTCCCCCAAATTCCTCATCAAGATATTTTTCATCCAGCCCTCCTCTTTCAGGAATAGATCACCAATTGGGTGTATATTTGTACAACTTACCTGTAAAGCATATTAGTAATGTGTGTGAAGAACCTCAGAAAGGTTTGTACCATTTGATTGAGTGACCTCATAATTTATCATGCAAATAAAGACACTTTCCAATAAAAGGGAGCACTATGCCTAATTATACCAGGACAACAGGAGAATACAGGAACTATCACAAGCAAACCTGTGGTATAGACAGCCTACTTTAGACCAAGTTAAGTTAACACCCAGGACCCACTCTTAAAAAATCTATTCATTCATCCATCACTCATTCACTCATAAATATTAATTGATCACCTACTATACGTAAAATTCAACACTTATGTTCAAGGACCATCATTACTGCATTGAGTTTTTTTTTTGTTTTTTTTTTTTTGAGACAGGGTCTTGCTCTGTTGCCTAGACTGGAGTGCAGTGGCATGATCCCAGCTCACCACAACCTCCACCTCCCAGGTTCAATTGAGTCTCCTGCCTCAGGCTCCTGAGTAGCTGGGGTTACAGGCGTGCACCACCATGCCCAGCTAAGTTTGTATTTTTAGTAGAGACGGGGTTTCACCATGTTGGCCAGGCTGGTCTTGAACTCGGCCTCCCAAAGTACTGGGATTACAGGTGTGAGCCACCGCGCCCAGCCAACTGCACTGATTTTTAAGTGCAAATAAACTCTTATTTGTAAGCAAATAAAACCCACATGTTCAACAGCAGATACAGTTATAACAGTAATAGTTAAATTCTGGGAGATCCAGATGATGGAAGAGTATGCAAGCCTTAAAAAACAAATTTTCTCATAATGAATTAATCTGAAACATAAACAAAATATTAAAAATATGAAACAACTGTTTATTTGTCAGGATCCCAATTTTGTAAGGATATGTAAATATGTATATTTTATGCATCAACACAGACTAAAACAGCAGACAGCACATCAAAGGGGCCACGGCAGAGCTCTCTGGATAACATTATTATGAGTGGCCTTCAATCTTTTTCTGTGTACTTTTCTTTCTGACTTTGGCATGAGAAACAGAACACGGAGTGACTGGGAGCATCAAGAGAGCCACCTGATGCGATGCAAGGAGTAGACTCCCCAGCTCAGTCAGCCTTGACTCTCAATTCTGGCCCCTCATCTTTGAGCTGTGTGACCTTGGGCAAGTGCCTTTGCCCCTGAGCCTCTGTTCTCTAATGCACAGAACGGGAACAGTCATGATGCCTCCTCAGCAGTCTGCTCGGAAGACTCTGGAGCAGCACTGGCCGCCTCCTCTCTCCTACCTGCCCTCATCCTAGTGCCGCCATATTGGTCGCCCAGTTTCTCAGATCCAGGCTTTTCATCTCATGGGAGAAGAAGCCAAAGCTGAGGGAGTTGACGTCCACAGCTCCTTCAGCACGAGAACTACAACACCTTTTGATAATTCCAAAAATGATGTCTTCTTGCCAACAACGGTGGTCTCTGGGAGCCCTAACCCTGGGCCCTACAAGTATTTTTTCTTCAGCAGCAGCGATGTCTTAACAGGTGAACTACACTTCTGGTTCAAATCTCAGATCTTCAAGGGACTCTCTCTGTCCCCCAAGGTGGATTGTTTTACCTCTCTGTGCCTACGGTTCCTCAGATTTAAAATGGAGTATGAATAAAACCTACCTTCTGGGGTAGTCGTGTGGATTTAAAGACTTAAACACGTAAACAATAAGACCCACACCTGGTGCCTGGTAAGCGCTCAATCAGCATTGGCTGTCTATGCTCACTGCGCCCTCTGTTCATCGTGGGTGCCTACAGCACCCTCTTCTGAAGTCTAAACAACCCAGTTGTCTACAGGATGCCTGCAGCAAGCAGATCTACGCCGTGCTTTTGTGAATCAAAAATGCCCCTTTGTAATGTCCACTGTAGTTAGAACTGTTTCTTTTTAAAATTGTATTTGGTAAAATACACATAACTTACAATAACCACTGGAGACATTTAGTACATTTATAATATTGTGCAAACATCGCTACTACCTAGCTCCAGAACATTTCATCACCCCAAAAAGAACCCATACCCAATTCATTGGTGACTCCCCATTTCCTTCTACCCAGCCAGCCACCAGTCTGCTTTCTGTCAATGGAGTTGCGTATTCTGGACACTTTATAGACAGAAAATCATCCAATTTGCAACCTTTGTGTCTGGCTTTTTCCACTCGGTGTCATGTTTTCAAGCTTCATCCAGGTTGTAGCATGTGTCTGAGCTTCATTCCCTCTTCACGGCTAAGTGATATTCCAGTGGGTGGATGGGCCACATTTGTTTATCCATTGATAGATGCCTGGGTTGTGTCTGCCTTTGGCCCATTGTGAGTGATGCTGCTATGCATGTGCAAGCTGTCATTTGAACACCTGTGCTTAGTTCTTTCAGGGACATACCCAGGAGTGGAATCCCTGGGTCCTAGAACTCTTGTGTTTCACTTACAATGGAGCTGCATGGCTGTTGTCCGTGGCCCTGCACTGTGTCTTACTCCCATCAGCAGTGAAAGTGGCTCCAACTCCTCCACATCCAGGCTGTCTCTTGGCCTTCTTTTCACCTTCAAATGGGCCTTTGTCAGCAGCAGGGCTCAGCCAGCTTCTGTCCACCCCCAGCCCTTGTGGGTCTCCCGCACTCATCGGAAATGGCAGGCATTGCCTGGAAGTGCCATAGGAAGGTGAGTGCTGTCTCAGGCTGATGCTGTCTGCTGGCCTGAAGGGCACTGCCAGTGTGGAAGAAAATGGCAAATCCCATAGCTCAAGGGAGCGGCCAACACAGAAGGGACATGGACATATTGACAAACATCAAGTGTGGAAAAAGTGTCTTTCCCAGAGGCCCCCGTGTCAGAAGTGAGTTCCGCAACTCAGGTTTGTGCTGGGGACAGACCGTTCCATGGGATGAAGACCTCAGAGCCGCAGCAGCCACCGCAGGGAGGCTGTTAGTCATGCAGCCCCCAGGTCCCACCCAGACCCTGGATGCAGCAGCAAGGCACACCCTTTCCCCAAATACCCTGGGAGCTGGCTTCCCGAGGCATCCCGCAGTGCCGGCCCAGGAAACAGGCCTCTCCATTGAAGAAGGTCTGGTGCAGACACCCGGGGGGGTTGCTGCAGCTGAGCAGAGGGCTTCCAAGGCTGATCCCACCCTCCAGTTCTCTCTCATTGGAAGCCTGCATCTTCCTAAGGCATCTCCAATCGAGCAGACGGTCCTGGGAGCCAGAGTACCACAAAGTGTCTTGTCCTGAGATTGCAGCTCCCAGCTGGCTTGGTTGGTCTCAGTGCCAGACGTTGTTGCAGGCAGGGCCATTATTCGTGGGTGTTTGTGGCAGAGGATATTGTGTTCAGGCTTCATTTCACGGCCCAGCGCGCAGGTTTTATTTCACCCTGAGGCTGCCTGGCTGTCTAAGGTTGCAGGTGGTGGCTGGTACTCTCTGCCTCTCACCAGGACCCTTTTGGAAAGTAACCAGATGTCTCAGGGGGCTGCTCATTCTGCCTGAGAAATAACAATTAGGCACTCGACAGGAACAACGGGCACTTGGAAAAATTCTGACGGCAAGGTGGCAAGAAGCAAACAGAACTCACCAGTAAACCTCACCAGAAGCACAGAAGAAACCAAAGAAAAGAATGTGTTGCAGAGTGATTGTGAAGCTGCAGGAGCTCTTGGTGGAGGAGGAAGTCAGCCTGGGTTTCTGGGCACCCTGCTTATGAGAGGAACCTGCACACGAGTTCATTTATGGGCCCCTGGGGAATACTTGCCAAATCTCATGGGTTTTTTAGTTTGTTTGTTTTCCCAGCTAATTTTTACATGTGCTTTATGGGTGGAAAATATGAAGATGGTTCATTTGCTGATAGGTACAGTACCCTTGAACGTGAAAGCCGGGAAACTCCCAAGAGATTTACTCATCCCATTTTCCCCAGCCAGGGACTGAGTAGTGCTTGCCCATGCCACACCTGCAAATCACATCTATGCTTTTACCAGGCATTTTCTTTATTTATCTTTTCAAAAATATTTTATTTTGGAAAACGTCAAGCCTACAGAAGAGTTGTAAGTAAAGTGAACAGCCATATGCCTTGCCCATAGAGCCACCAGTAACATTTTGCTGGAATCGTGCTGTTACCAGAAAGGGGTCCCGATGCAGACCCCAAGAGAGGGTTCTTGTATCTCATGCAAGAAAGAACTTGCGGTGAATCCACAAAGTGAAAGCGAGTTTATTAAGGAGCGTAGCAGGGAGGACGCACGTCATCGCCATCAGGACGCACGTCATCGCCATCAGGACGCACGTCGTCGCCATCTTGGTGGGTTCTGACTGGCTTTTTTATCGCAACCTGTTTTATCAGCAAGGTCTTTATGACCTGTATCCTGTGCCGACCTCCTGTCTTATCCTGTGGGGAAGAATGCCTTAACCTCCTGGGAATGCAGCCCAGTAGGTCTCAGCCTTATTTTACCCAGCTCCTACTCAAGATGGAGTTGCTCTGGGTCACAGGACTCTGACAGTGTGTGCGTGCGTGTTCTGACTCTGTCCTCTCTCTCTACACACACACACTCTCACACATTTATACAGTTATTATTGCTGAACCATTTTTGAGTGATATTAGACAAAAGTGCCCCATCAAATGTGTACTTCAATGTAAATCTCCTAAAAACAGTGCCATTCTCTTAAAGAACTATAATACAATTGTGAAATTCAGGAACATTATCACTAATAATCTGCTATGCTCTCGTACACAGTTCACATTGAATTTTCCCCAGCGGTCTCAATGATGTCCTTCCTAGCAACATTTCCCAACTGGGGATCTGTGTTGTATTTAATTTTCTCATCTCTTTAATCTCCTTTAATCTGAGACATTCCTCAGCTCTTTGCTATTTCTCACATCCCTGGCATTTTTGGAGCATGCAGGCCTCTTACTTTATAACATTTCCCTAATTTGGGTTATTCTGCTGTTTCCTTGAGATGAGACTCTGGCTATCATTTGCAGAAGGAACACCCCAGAAGCGGTGGTGTTCCCTTCTCAGTGCCCCATGGGAGAGGCACACGATAGCATCTGTTCCATTAACAGTGATGTGGATTTTGATCACTTAACTATGGTGTGGGGTCCCCCATCATTCTTATGTTTCCTTTGTAATTAATCATTAATCTGTAGGGACATATGCAGAGAGGTGTAACTGCCTGGTTCCCAATACATTTTCACCCATGATTTTAGCATCCATCTACAATTCCTATCTGTCTACATCAATGTAATGTTTTCTCCAAATACACTCATTGTTTGCTAATGGTAATGACATACCCCATCATGAACCACTAGTGTCATTTTTTCCTGAAAAGAAGACAAGCATACAAATAAATAGAATGAAAAAAAGTTAGCCACAACTGCCTTCTCATGACTCTGAGCTGAGGCTTGCTCTCTGTTAAACAGGAGAAATTATCATGCCTTTGAGAGTGGTTATGGCTTCACCAGCACCTTGCAGAGAACATGTTACCTTTGTAACTCCTCTGTAAACGGGCACTTCAGAACCCCAGTGGGGTAAATGTGAGGACTGAGAACTCTGCCGTGCAATCCCAAAGACACCACAGAGGTGCACTTTCCTTGGTGAATAGCGATGCCCAATCACGCAGTGGCCAGGGGGGTTATTCAGCAGGAACACCCAGGAGGGATTTTGTGAGAATGGGTTTGTGCCAAACTCCCTGATTTTTGTCTTAAGTTTCATCAACTTCAAAATCTCTTTTTCTTCCCAATTGGGCAGCCCTGAGAAACAGCTTCATAATCCAATCCATCTCCTGCAGCATAATGTATGTTAGGAGGGCCTGATTCCAGCTGATGCCAGCTGCAGGGCAAACACACCGAACTTCTGTAGCCCTTGCTAGCTTCACTTTAGATGAAAACTGGGCATGATTTTCATTTTTATCAACCCGATTTGACCCCTCAGCATAACCTAGACCCTGTAACTTGTCTATTTGCCATCTTCAGTGGCTTCATGCCCATAAACATGATAACCCTGGGGTCTGGGGAGTGAGACAGCTGCTGTGTTTCGCTCCCAAGACAGCCTGAGTGGCAGACCTGGCAACTCCCATGCACTGCAGGGCAGGGCCAGGGCACAGGCAGGCAGTGGGTACCAGTGCCACTCTGCCTTTTGTTTTCTCTGTGTGCTTGGTAGATATTTGTTTAATTTTATACTTCAAAGTATTTAAAGTTTACCTAAGTAGCTATAATCTTCTGTCTGCCATAACAATTCTTAAGTAGTTTCTTAAAATTTTGAGATCATTATAGATTCACATGCCATTGTAACAAATAATATAGAGAGGTCCCATGTACCCATCACCCAGTTGCCCTAATGATAACATCTCACAAAACTATATAGTACAATGTCACACCAGGATATGGACTCGTGTGTGTGTGTGTGTGTGTGTGTGTGTGCGCGGGTGAGCTATTTTCAGCGAGGTGAACTTCACATAACATAAAATTAACCATTTTAAAGTGAACAATTCAGGCTGGGTGCAGTGGCTCATGCCTGGAATCCCAGCACTTTGGGAGGCTGAGACAGGCGGATCACCTAAAGTAGGGAGTTCAAGACCAGCCTGTGCAAAATGGCGAAACCCTGTCTATATTAAAAATACAAAAATTAGCCGGGGAGGCTAAGGCAGAAGAATCACTTGAACCCAGGAGGCTGAGGTTGTAATAAGTCCAGATCATACCACTGCACTCCAGCCTGGGTGACAGAGTGAGACTCCGTCTCAAAAAACAGAAAAATATAATAATAATAAAGTGAACAATTCAATGGCATTTTGTTCATTCACATTGTTGTGCAACCCCCATCTCCGTCTGGTTATGAAGCATTTTAATCACCTTGAAAGGAAACCACCATTAAGCAAAAGCTTCCTATTTCTTCTCCCATTGGCAAACACCAGCCTGTGTTCTCTCTCTGCAGATTCACCCGTTCTAAACATTTCCTTTAAACAGAATCATGCAGTGGGTAACTGTGTGTGTCTGGCTGCTTTCACTTGGCATGACGTTTGTGAGGCTCATCCATGTTGCAGCAAGTGTCTCTACTCCATTCCTTTTCATGGCAGAATAATATTCCATCGTGTGCATAGATGCAATGACACTCGGACTTTTGTTGCATACTTTTCTCTCAGTTGGTTAGTACTGGGATCTACACTAGCGACAGCTGCACGATCTTGGGCCAGTAACTTACCTGGAGAGAGTCGACGATTATTTCACCCAAAAGATGCTTATTCAGTACCTGCCATGTGTCAGATGCTAATTTTGGGGCTGAGAATACGACAGTGAACTGGACAAAGCCCTATACGGCTTGCCAACTAGTGGGGGCAGCAGAGATTGGGAAACACAAACAAGTATTGACAATGTCACCTTCTGGTGTGATTTGTAAGATCAGAGCAGGGCTGCAGACTGCAGAGCACTGGGGGTGCCGCTTTGCATGGGCAGGGAGGGCCACAGTCCTAAAGCGCTCAGAGCAAATATCCCAAGGAAGGGAGGAAGTCTCAAGACACCTGAGAGAAAGGCATCCCAGGCAGAAGGGATGGCACTTGCAAAAGGCCAGGGAAGGGACACACATGGTGGGGGTGAGGAAGAAGCCCAGAGTGACTGGAGTTGGGTGGGAGTCCTAGGAGGTAAAAGTAGGGTATGGGAGCCCAGATCATGGCCAGGGGCTGTGTGTCCCACTGGGTAGTGAAGACCAAGTCATTCAGAGGGAGAGAGACCTGGATTCCAGAAGAAGACAGACCTGGGTTCTAGATGGAGACAGGTCTGGATTCCAACCCCAGCTCCGTATTTGAGCTGGGTTCTGAAGCATGGGCAGAAACCCGTCAGGTGCACGCTCTGGGCAGAGGGAACTGCCTGTGCAAAGGCCTGGGGTGTGGCTCACTCAGGAAAATTGCAAGTGATTCCATGTGGCTGGTATTTAGAGTTACATGCTGAGGGCATTCATAAATTAAGCAGGACCCAGATGATAAAGGGTCTTGGTTAGGCTGCCTCCCTGTCTCACATGGTGACGAGCATTTCAAATACGCTATTAACTGGAAAGAAGGGACAAACTCAGGAAATCCTCAAAGCATTACCTCCCTGGAGCGTCTGGAGGAAAAACTGCCATCATAAAGCTAAAGGGTGAGCTCAGCCCCTCCCTCACACCCAAAGGAGGGGGGCCTGACAGCTTGTAAAAGCCCCAGCACAAAGGATTAATGGGCCAAGCAGTGACCTCTGCTACTGAAGCCTTTTGTTTTCCTGATGGTCACTGCCCCCTCCCTCCAGGGATACCAAACAGCATTTGCTGGGAGCTTTTCATGTCCCCGCACCTGTTTTTTGCATTTGCTCTTCCAGTCCTGCTCCCCAGCCTTCTCCCCAGCACAGCACAGTATAGCGATACAGTCCCCTTCCCTTCAGCGGCCAGTCACGGCTCTGTGCCATGGGAAGCACAGCAGGAGATGGAGGTGGCTTGGGTAGTAAAGCTCTCACCTTTTCCTAGCACCATGTTCTTTACCATTTGTGGTCATCTGAATAACAGCCCCTAAGATGTCCAAGCCCTAAGCACTGGCCCCCATGCAAGAAAGCACACTAGGATGTGGGGAGGAAAGACAACTGGAGAAGCCTGAACCTACTCTCAGATTTTTTTTTTTTTTTTTGAGATGGAGTTTCGCTCTTATTACCCAGGCTGGAGTGCAATGGTGCAATCTCAGGTCACCGCAACCTCCACCTCCTGGGTTCAAGCAATTCTCCTGCTTCAGCCTCCCAAGTAGCTGGGACTACAGGCACACACCACCACGCCCAGCTAATTTTTGTATTTTTAGTAGAGACGGGGTTTCACTATGTTGGCCAGGATGGTCTCGATCTCTTGACCTTGTGATCCGCCCGCCTCGGCCTCCCAAAGTGCTGGGATTACAGGCATGAGCCACCACGCCCGGCCACTCTCAGATTTTTAAGAGCAAAACATGTGCAGCTGTGGGTGCTTGAACAATGAGTAGAAATCAATCCTTGCAACATGCCTCATGCTGGAACAAACACAATGCCAGCAAAGGAATCCATCCCACACAGGCTCCAGAGCACGTCTGCAGCCCACCTTCCAACTCCTCATTCTCTCTCAGGTGACCTCTGACTGCCACTGAATGCTGAGCACTGAAGCCAGTTTGAGAACCACCATTCTAAAACACAGTGATGACTGCATTTGAGAGTCTGAAGGAAGTGCATTGTGGAGAACATACAGGAGGGCAAGAGGGAGAATTCCAGTTCCAGCATGCAGAGAGCGCTCACTAGAGCACAGTGAAGGGGGCCCAGAGACATGATGTGTTCCAAATCACAGATAGCCTGGTGAACTTTCCTTTCCAAGCTCATGTATGTTTATTCTTTCAGATTTATTCAGCATTTACAAGGAAAAGCACTTATTAAGGAGATGCCCACCATGCGGCAACCTCTTAGAACATCCTAGACTTCACTTCATGTTCACAGCAGTGTGCTAGGTGGGTGTTGCTAAGGGAAGAATTAGGCCGATGTCGTACATGGATGAGGACTCTCAGGCTTGTAGAGCTAAAAGGCTTGCCAAGTTACTGAGCCATTAGGTGGTGGAAGCAAGACTCTCAGCCCAGCGTTTCTGACCCTGCAGGGCTCACATACCACAGGCGGGGGCAGGCCAGGCTGCAAGACCCACTGATGGGCAGGGGTGGCCCAACAGGAAAAGGGGAGCCCTGCAGTGCAGCGGTCCATATTTATTTGTGACTGGGGTCTTGTTTTTGCTTATTTGTTTGTGAATGTGCCTCCCCTAACAGTACAAAAGCCTCCGTGGAGGTGGTGATTTTTCCTACAGAAGTGTACAGAGAGCATTTTCTATGCATCACGTGCCTCAGCAAAGGAGAGCCACAGGTCTTGGGGGTGACTCCAGACATTCCACTTCCCCGCTTGCTCCAGAGCCTCGGCAGTCCTCGGGGTTCAGCCTAGCATCATCTTCCCCTTAACAGTCAGAACAGACTTCATGGTCTCTGCTGCCCTGACCCACATCCAGCAAAATGGCTGGGCTCTCAGGCACTTTGCACGTGACTGTAGTTAGTGCCGGGGAGGGTTGAGGTAGATCTGCCAAATGCACCAACACTTGCCCCCACCGCTTCCCTTGGGGCTCAGGCAGGGAGCATGGTACACAGTGAATGCAATTCCACCCTGGTAGCTGGTGCCATGAACTTTCAAGTTGGATAGACTTGAGATCAAGTCTCAGCTCTGCCACTCACTAGCTGTGTGACCTTGGACAAGTTACCTATCCTCTCTGAGCCTTTGAGTGTTACAGGAGCAACTACAAAGCTTTCCTAGGCAGATTAAGTGGAATAACACAAGTAAAAAGTCTGGGAGAGTAACTGAGACACAGTAAGCCCTCAATCAATGGCAACGACTAATACAGCTACCATAACCGTAGCGGGAGAAAGTTGCACTGAAAAGTAACGTGTTTCAGTCATATATTGTATACACATATACATTGTATCTATGTATCCATCCATACATTGTATCCTTAAATCCAAACTGTAAATTGTATATATGTTCAGATAGACATTGTATCACTAAAACCCCCAGCTACCCTAGAGTCTAGGAAGTAGTTTTCATATATATATATACATTGTATATCTATTTCATTTGTCCATTGTATCACTGAACCCCCAGCTACCATAGGATCTAGGAAGTAGTTTTCACATATATACAATATATACCTATTTCATTTATCCATTGTATTACTGAACACCCTCCCTTCGCTTCAGCTATTGTATGATCTAGGAAGTGCATTTTCCTAGACCCCACCTTATAGATAAGGAAACAGAGGCTCAGAGAGCTTAAGCAATTTCCCCAAAGTGAAATACTGAGACTCAAATACAGATGCATCTTCAAAAGCCCTGCTCTCCCTCCTGCCTCCCACCCCATAGCTGACCGCCTTCACTCCATCCTCCAGACACTGCCCCAACCTCCCCCCCCACCCCCGCCAACTTCACCTCCAGAAGAAGCAGGCAGGGCACCTGAAAATGGCCCCCATCCAAAATCAGCCATCAGCAAAAGGCACTGGGAAACCGTCAGTGGTTATTAACTTTTGAAGGGGTCCTGGGGCCCTTTCATATTCTTCTGAAAGATACGGACTCTAGGCCCAGAAATGCTCACTCAAAGTTGCATTATATTTTGTAGATGCCCATCCACATGTCCCCGGGGCCCTTCAAGTCATGACATTCCATTTCATTCCTCATAAAGCAAACACACAAAAATCTTTTGGATTGAAATCTCATGGTGACTCATTCATTCATTCAACAAATCCCAAGGAGAAAAAACTGTATTTGAAAGAAACTTTGTGAACTCTGCAGAATTAGCAGCACCACTAGTCTCTTAGGCCAGTGAGTCAGTGAGTCAGAAAACAAAGAAAAAAGGAAAGTGAGTTGAGAAGGTGACATTGGTAGACGGAGTGGTTATAATCAATGCCAGTTCCTCCAGCTGGGGTACAGACTAATTGGAAAATGAATTAAAATTTAGGTACAATTCCTGGAAACCCTCAAAAACAAGACATCTGCTGATAAAGTAGAATGAACAGGACAACTTTTGATTATTTGTACTCATGGAAAGGGATCGGGTATGACCCCCAGATCATTGAAGAGCCATATTTGGCCTTGGGATCCTACTCAAACGAAAGTAGCAAAGCCGCTGGCTCTGGTGGCTCACGCCTGTAGTCCCAGCACTTTGGAAGGCCGAGGCGGGTGGATCATGAGGTCAGGAGTTCAAGACCAGCCTGGCCAAGATGGTGAAACCCCATCTCTACTAAAAATACAAAAAATTAGCCTGGCGTGGTGGCACACACCTATAATCCCAGCTACTCAGGAGGTGAAGGCAGAAGAACCACTTGAACCCAAGAGACGGAGGTTACAGTAAGCCGAGATCACACCACTGTACTCCAGCCTGGGTTATAGAGCAAGAGTCCATCTCAAAAATAAAAATAAAGTAACAAAGCCAGTATACTGGCAAATGGTTTTCTTCTTCTGTTTTCCTTTTGTTTTTGAGCATAGCAAAAATTAACAAATCCACAAGGCATTGAAACCTTCTTCCTGTTTCCTTAGGCAAAATTCCAAGCAGGGAATGGGTGTGCGTCACAAGCAGCCCTTAGAAGTCATTGCCTATTGATGACTTTTGTTTCTCCTCCTAATAAAGGAAGAATCCCTTCCCTGTACAGCATTCTGAGAATGTTGACAACCATCGCAATGATGGCTCCCCATGGCATTTAGAACAAAACTCAAAGTCCTTCTCCTGGCTGCTGGGCATTACAATAGCTATCCTAGTGTGGGCCAATTGAAACATCAATGGAGACTCAGATGCAAGGTACATACATCATTTGTTTTCTAAATCTACCAAAATAATTTATTTTCCCCAAACCACTACTTAAAAACAAATGGGCAGGCCTGGCATGATGGCTCACACATGTAATCCCAGATCTTTGGGAGGCCAAGGCGGGCAGATTGATTGAAGTCAGGAGTTCAAGACCAGCCTGACCAATGCGGTGAAACCCTGTCTCTACTAAAATACAAAAGTTAGCTGGACGTGGTGGCATGCACGTGTAATCCCAATTACTTGGGAGGCTGAGGCAGGAGAATCACTGGAACCTGGGAGGTGGGGTTTGCAGTTTATGCTTTATGTTTTGTTTTTTCTCCTTTTTAAAATTTATTTTTAAAAATAACACACAATACAATTGTATGCCCTTTTTGGCTTGTTTGTTTTAGTGTTCAGTTTTTACTCATATATAAATGTGTGTCTGTAAATTTCACTCACATGTAAACATGCAGCTGATTCCATCTTCTGGTGCTTATGACTATGCTGCTCTGAACAGCCACAGACCCTGTTTTTTTTCTTTAGAGATGTGGGTCCCAGGCTAGAGTGCAGTGGTGCAATCACAGCTCACTGCCACCTGGAATTTCTGGGCTCAACTGATTCTCCTGCTTCAACCTCCCAAGTAGCTGGAACTACAGGCACACACAGCCACGCCTGGCTAATTTTTAAAAATTTTTTGTAGAGATAAGGTCTTGCCATCTTGTCCAGGCTCATCTTGAACTCCTGGCCTCAAGTGATCCTCCCACCTCAGCCTCCCCAGATGCTGGGATTACAGGTGTGGACCACTGCACCTGGCCAATGGACACATTTTTTTACTACTCTCCTGAGTAGGCACCTAGAAGTATGGCTGCTGGGTCATAGATCAAATGCGTGTTTGACGTTGTAAGAAACTGTCTGTCTGTTCTCTAAAGTCACTACACAAATTCACATTCCCAGAGTAATGGGGGAGAGTCCCAGGGCTCCACAGTCTTGCCAGCATTTGATGCTTTTGGTTTATTTTTTTAATTTTAACCATTCTAATGAGTATGTAGAAGTATCTCATTACAGCTTTAATCTGCGTGTCCTTAATGGTTAATGACGTTGAACATATCTTAATGTGCTTGTTATTCATATCCTCTTTGATAAAGAGTCTATTCAAATCTTTTATTCATTTTTTTAGATATAATTCCTTTGCCACTTACTATGTACCCACAAATTAAAAATAAAGAAAATAAATTTAAATTTAAAATATGCTCCAAAAAAACAATTTCCATGCTATAAAATTCATCCTTTTAAAGTATACATTTCAGTACTTTCATTATAGTTATAGTTGTGAGACCATCACCACAACCTAATTCCAGAAAAATGTAATCCCTCCAGAAAGAAACTTCATACCCACTGGCAATCATTTCCCATTCTTCTGCAACCACCCCAGCCCCTACTCCTGGCAACCACTCACCTGCTTTCTGCCTCTAGGGATTTGGACATTTCATACAAATAGAATCATATAATATGTGGCCTTTGCAACTGGCTTCTTTCACATAGCATGTTTTCCAGGTTCATCCATGTTGTGACATGTATCAGTACTTCACTCATTTTTAATGCTGAATAATGTTCCATTCTGCGGATATACCATATTTTGTTTATTCATTTGTCAACTAATAAACACTGGGTGGTTACTACTTGCTTCTAAAAACATTTGTGTACACGTTTCTGTGTGGATATGTTTTTCTTTTTTGTTTTTAACGGACAGGGTCTCACTCTGTCACCCAGGCTAGAGTACTGTAGCACAGTCACAGCTCATTGCAGCCTCCAACTCCTGGGCTCGCTCAAGTGATCCTCTCACCTCAGCCTTCCAAGTATCTGGGACTATAGTTGCACATCACCATGCCTGGCTAATTTTTCAAAAAAATTTTAGAGACAGCGTCTCACTACATTGCCCAGGTGGGTCTCAAATTTCTGGTCTCAGGCAATCCTCCTGCCTTGGCCTTTCAAAGTGCTGAGATTACAAACAAGAGCCACTGCAATCAACCTATGTGGACATGATTTCAATGGTCTTGAGTACCCTGCTAGGAGTAGAATTGCTGAATCATATGATCACTCTGTGTTTTATTGAGGAATGTCCAAATCATTTTCCAAAGTAGCTAAAGCATTTTATATTCCCACCACCAATACGTGACGGTTTCAATTTTCCTGTATCTTCACCAACACCTGTTTTTGTTTGACTTTTTCCTTACAGCCATCTTAGTGGATATAAAATGATATCACATTGTTTTGAGTTGCATTTTCCTAATACCTAGTGATGTACAGCATCTTTTGATGTGCTTATTGGCCACCTCTATATCTGCTTTGGAAAAATGTCTATTTGGGTCCTTTGTCCACATTTTAATTAGGTTATTTGTCTTTAATTATCTTTATATTTGTCTTTATATGTTTGCCAATTATCTTTATATATTCTGTATACTAGGTTCTTAACAGACATAATACACCAAAAATACTTTTTCCCATTTTATGGATTCTCTTCTAACTGTCTTGATTATGTCCTTTGAAGTATTTTTTTAAAAAATTTTTGATTAAGAACAATTTATCAGTTAGGGAGGGTGGGTGTGCTTATTTTTTATGATTTTTTTAAAAATATGACTTAATGCAAGGTTGTAAAGGTTTTCATGTTTTTTCTAGAATTTTCACAATTTCATCTCTTATATTTCAGTCTTTTAGCCGTTTGAGTTTATTTTGTATGTGGTATAGGGTAGCAGTCCAACTTCATTCTTTTGCATGTGGTTATGTGGTTGTCCCAGTACTGTTTGTTGAAAAGACTATTCTTTCCCCATTGTTAAAAAGCAATTGCCCACAAATGTATTTCATTCCATGGAATTTATTTAATGCATTCTATCTATTCCATTGACCCATATGTCTTCCCTCAAGCCAGTGTCAGAGTCTTTGATCTTCTTTTACAACACTTTCTTTCTTTTCTTTTCTTTATTTTTCTTTTTTTGAGACAGGGCCTCACTCTGTGGCCCAGACTGGAGCACAGTGGTGCGATCTCAGCTCACTGCAACCTCTGCCTCTCAGGCTCAAGCAATTCTCCTGCCTCAGCCTCCCAAGTAGCTGGGATTACAGGCACGCACCATTACCACCTGACTAATTCTTGTATTTTTAGTACAGATGGGGTTTCTCCATGTTGGCCAGGCTGGTCTTGAACTCCTGACCTCAAGTGATCAAACCACCTCAGCTTCCCAAAGTGCTGGGATTACAGCATGATTCACCACCCCCGGCCACAAGACTTTTTTGACTATTCCGGGTGACTTGCATTTCCATATGATTTTAGAATCACCATATCAATTTCTACAAAACATTCAGCTGGGATTATTACAGTAATTATATTTAATCTGCAGACCAATTTGAGGGGTACTGCTATCATAACAATACTAAGTCTTTCATCCCATGAACACAGGACATGTTTCCATTTATTCAGATATGTTTTAATATCTTTCAACAAAGTTTTGTAGTTTTCAGAGTAGATATTTTACATTTCTTTAGCTAACTTTATACTTAAGTATTTTATTACTTTTGATGTGACTGGCAGTAGAATAATCTTCTTAGTTTCATTTTCAGGTTGCTCATAGCTAGTGCATAAAAGTATAATTGATTTCTATATGTTGATATCATCTTCCTTTGGCTGAGCTCAAGATCCAGGGAAGCTGGGTTCCTGAATAATCACCTGGAAAAACACCTGCCAAACACATACACTCAAGCATCATACAAGCAAGAAATAAACTCCTCTTGCATTAGGCACTGTATTGGGGTTTATCTGCATAGCAGCTGCCATCCCCTTAACTAATACAATCTCCAACTTAAATGTCACTTCCTTTGTTGATCACCCTCTCCCTAAATTAGGAGCCCTCCCTTGATTCTCTTTCTTCTTATTTGTTTTCTTCTTAGGCTTATTAAAAATTGTAATTCTTTAGCTACTTGTGTCATTCATATAATATCTTCCTGTAAAGACAGAGACCATGTCAACCTCATTCATCACCTTGTCACCTGCTTTGTACAGTATCTAAAACATTAGGCAGGTGCTCAGTAAATGTTTACTGAGTACATTAGCACATCTTTTTCTCTTTTTGCTTGGCTTCTGCTGCCACACTTTGAGCTCTTTGTGCTGGGCAATGGCTCAGGGCTTCATGTGCATCGCATCTCATTCAACACTCTTGGCAGCCTTCTGAGAGAGCTATTAGTGTTCCCATCCCATAATCCATGAATGGGGGCACCAGAGAAGTGAGACTGCCTCCCCACTGGTACTTAGCTATTATAATAAGAAATAGAGTCAGAATTTAAACAAAAATTTGAATGCATTCTTCCACAAGACATCCTCTCAGTCATTCTGCAGTTAAACTTCTTGGCCATTCCATAAGAAGATCCACTCCTGTGGACAGCCCATTGGCTACTCCAAGTCTATCCGGGCAGTGAGTACAGATCCAGATCTGAGAGTTTGGGGTCCTCGTAGGTGCTGAGGTCCCAGCTAGAGACCATCCAGTGGAAAATATGGTGGCTGGAGAGTAAAGGGGTTACCTGAGCACACTGGGGAGCCTTTCTCTCTTTGCTTCCCCTTTGAATCTCTTAGTTTAGCTGACATATAAGGAAAATGAGGCTCAAAGAGGCTAAATAACATATCATAGGTCACAAAGCCACTGCATGGCATAGCTTGGGCTAGAACTCAGGTCTAATTTAACTTCCCTCTCCTGCCCAACAATCCAGTATGTTTAAACAGGTGTGTCTGGATAGGCTGTGTCACTTAGAGGTAGAGGAACAGCCACACTCAGAACATCCTCAGAGGATTTGTTGGCTGCCAGTCTGGAATATGCCTTTTGCAAATATAGTTTTGTACAAAATCAGAATATGAAACACTCATATATAAATATCTCGCTCTCTGCTCTGTTTCCAATGCCACATTCACCCTGATTTATGGAAGCATTTCCTTGCAATAGGATATGCTGGAAAGTTTGAGCTTGGCTCAAGAAGAAGTGGAGTATGTTAATTTCAAGGCAAATTAATTAAAATGCAATTCAAGCTCTTTGGAAATAACACAGAAACAGTCTTCAATACTTGGTGTTCATCCAGATAGAAACAGGCCCTCATGCCTTTGGCCAGCACGGAGACAACCTCACTTTGTCTCATTTTCTTCTTAGACTTTTGATTTCATCCTTTAAGGAGCTCAGCTCTGAGTATGATCTAGCATTTTTGCCATTAGTATTCCAGTCTTTTCACCTTTTCAGTATTAAATATAGAGACTACTGAGTCAGGTGGCATTTTAATCAGGGTCCCAGCAAGAATCAGATGGTATACATTAAAAGAAGGTAATTTGAGGAAAATTTAACAAAGGGAATTCCAAAGGTGTAGGCAAAATTTAAGGAAGCCAACAGCGGAGAGTCCAGAACTCCAGGTATTATCATCAGGGGTGTTATCACCTGCAGATCTACAGTGGGGTCAGGAGGTGACACATGCTGGAACCTAGAGAAGGAAGCTACAGAATAAGCGTCATGTGACAGGAGCTATGGCCTTGGGCAGAGGTGCTAGTCAGAAATGAGGCTGAGGGAACAATGCCCCGATCTCATTTCTGCCACCCTCTGATCCTCTGTCATGCCTCCCACTGGCCAAATCCAAGCAGAAGGTGGGAAATAAGGAAGCCACTGATGCAATCCGTGCAAGGCAGCCTTCTGGGGCACAAGACAGGGTAAGAAAATGGAAATTGGATCCAAAGGGCCCATGGAGAACATCCAACACGGGTGGCCTCATCTTTGTCACTTTCTAGATGTGTACCCTCAACACAGGACTTAACCTGGATGACTCAATCTCCTCTTCTGGAAAACGAAGATCACAATGGCCCTGGCACTGTAAACTTTGCTGTAAGGATGCACAGAGCAGGGCTTCAACCATTCCTGGCTGCTGTCGATACCCTTCTGGTCACTCATAGGATTCCATGGGTTGGGAGCATCAAAATCTCAGTTATTAAAAAAGAGTGCTCACGTCTTGGCCCCTTCTTTCCATGTCCACCTGAAAATACCTTGAGACCTCAAAACCACATACTCCATACATCACCATACAACCATAAAAACAATGACGTAAATAATATATCTACCCATGATTATTGCAGGAGTTAAATGAGCTGATGATGCATACTAAGCACCTGGAACAGCATGTGAACCAAAGCAAATATGGTAGACTGAAAAAAATGGCCCCAAGTTTTCACAGACTTAGAAGTGAGATGTTACATCTCTTCCCATGAAGTTACAGGTAAATTCTACTTTCCCACCCCTTGCATCTGAGCTGGTCTATAGCTGCTTTAACCAAATAGAAAATAGCAGAAGTGATGGTGCAATAGATTTGAATCTAGGCCTCAAAAGGTCTTGTTACCCCTCTCTAGAATTCTGCAACTACAAGTGGGAAGCTCCGCTAGCCTGCTGCAGGAGGAGAGGCCACGCAAAGCACAGGTGAGCCATCCACACTTAGGCCTCTCCTACCTAGATCAACTAGCCCCACACCAATCCAGAAGACAACCACAGACACTGGAAGAACCACGCAGATAAGCCTAGCACAAACTGCTGTAAAATTATGACTTAAACAAATGGTGTTGTTTTAAACTGCTATGTTCCTGAGCTGTTTGTTAGGCAGTAAAAGCTAATATATACAGGAAGTATTCAATAATTGGTAGCAGTTATTATTATTGCTAATTTATACAGGAAGTATTCAATAATTGGTAGCAGTTATTATTATGATTTTAGTAGTTGCAGAATGAATCAGGCCAGTTGGACCTGAATCATCCATTACTCCACAAATATTGGAACAGCCCTTCAGAGCCATGGACTTTCCATGTATCATGTCATTCAATCTTTCTAACAACCCTTCCAGGTAGGAGTCTGACTCCCACCCTACAGCTGAAGAACTGGGTTTCAGCAAGGAGACTTGATCCTAGTCTAGGAACTAGAAGAGCCAGACGGGCCAGAGTCTAAGGCTGTCACTGCTGAGTCTCTTGGAAGAGCCATTGTACATTGCCAGGGTTTTCTCTAAAATGTGACATTATCTGAATATTTAACATTTGATTTTAATGACCCTGTTACAGGATAATCCTGTTACACGATGGATAGTTGTATCTGCCTAGTGGGTTCACCTTGTCTGCTCCCTAGATAGAGCCCGTTTATCAAGACAAGGGAAGCGCAATAGAGAAAGAGTAATTCACACAGAGCCAGCAGGGTGGGAGACCAGAGTGTTATTACTCAAGTCAGTTTTCTTGAGCATTTGAAGATCAGCGTTTTTAAAGATGATTTGGCAGGTAGAGGCTTGGGAAGTAGGGAGTGCTGATTGGTCAGGCTGGAGATGGAATCATAGGGGGTCGAAATGAGGTTTTCTTGCTGTCTTTCGTTCCTGGGTGGGATAACAGAACTGGCTGAGCCACATTACTGACCTGGGTGGTTATCAGCTGATCCATCGAGTGCAGGGTCTGCAAAATATCTCAAGCCTTCATCTTGCTTTTAAAATAGTGATTTATCCCCAGGAGCAATTTGGGGAGGTTCAGATGCTTACAGCCAGAAGCTGTATGACCCCTTAGCCATAATTTCTAATCTTGTAGCTAATTTGTTCCTCCTACAAAGACAGACTGGGCCCCAGGCAAGAGGGGGTTCTTTTTTAGGAAAAGGCTATTATCAATTTTGTTTCAGAGTCAAACCACAAACGGCATTCCTTCCCAAGGTTAGTTCGGCCTATGCCCAGGAATGAACAAGGAATAGCTTAAAGGTTAGAAGCAAGATAGAATCGGTTCCTCGGTTACAATTTTTGCAAAGGTGGTTTTGTTACAGGAAAGAGGTCCCAGTCCAGACCCCAAGAGAGGGTTCTTGGGTCTCCAGCAAGAAAGAATTCAGGGTGAGTCTGTAAAGTGAAAGCAAGTTAATTAATAAAGTAAAGGAATAAAAGAATGGCTACTCCATAGACAGAGCAGCCCCAAGGGTTGCTGGCTGCCCATTTTTATGGTTATTTCTTGATTATATTCTAAACTAGGGGTGGATTATTCATGTCTCCCCTTTTTTAGACCATATATGGTAACTTCCTGATGTTGCCATGGCATTTGTAAACCGTCATGGCACTGGTGGGAGTGTAGCAGTGAGGACGACCAGAGGTCACTCTCGTCACCATCTTGGTTTTTGTGGGTTTTAGCCATCTTCTTTACTGCAACCTGTTGTATCAGCAAGGTTTTTATGACCTGTGTCTTGTGCTGACCTCCTATATCATTCTATGACTTAGAATGTCCTAACCACCTGGGAATGCAGCCCAGTAGGTCTCAGCCTCATTTTACCCAGCTCCTATTCAAGATGGAGTCACGCCTCTGACAGTTTCATAGTGAGAAGACATTTCATATTATTTTCCTCCTACCCTTTGTTCAACTATCCAAATCAAACCTGTGCCAGCCTGGACTCTTTTCTTGACCTATTCAAGACTATCCTGGCTTCAGGAGCAGAAGAACCCAAAGGTGCAAATGGTATCATAGGTCTCATCTTTCTCCTCTCTTGAGGCTCTGCACTTTCTGCATTGGTGGCATCCCCGTACTCCTGGCTGCTGCCTGATGATCTGCCCTGGTTGATGACCTGGGTCATGCACCCATCCCCAAGCTAACCCCTGTGTTTGGGGGATGAACAGTGGTTATGCACAGGTCTTGGGAAAAGTGTTCAACCCTGGATCTGGAAGGGGCAAGGCCAGCGCAGCCCAGCCCAACTGCAAGGAAGGAAAGTGGGGAGAAGTGTCTTCCCTGAGAAAGTAGTAATGTCATGACCCAAATAAGGAGTGGCTGTGGGGCCCAAACATAGATAGCAGCTGTGACTTTTGTACCTGCCCTATCCAAAGAGGGCTCTGAAACTCCCAGGGCGGGTAACAAACTTTGCATTCTAATCACACCAAGACCTGGAACCTTCTAGAGGGTTAGAAGACTTTATTTGTCAAAAGGGCCTGCTTCTAAATTTACTTATGTAGATCACAACCTGTTTTGGCACCTTTCTCCCACACCTTCCTAAGATGACTGTGGATCCTTCAATAAGTCACACAACATCTTTGAGTTCGGTTTCCTCACCCGTAAATAGAGGCTATTAATATTTATGCTTGAGAGAGACCATAGATATAAAATGTCCTAGGCAAATGCCTTGGCTAAATTTTAACTTTCATTACGGCTTTATTTTATGCAGCTTTTCACAAGGAGGAGTTGAAAAGGCATGATATTTTTCTCATTTGCTTATATTACTAAATGGGCAGTCTACTCATGCGTCTGTCTGTCCAGTGACGGCATCCACTTACTGGCCACTTTTCAGCATGTTTCCTGTCTTTGGGAGTTGGTATTTCTTGGAAACACAGTTTGATTGCCGGAAAGAGTCATAAGCAGGTGTCTTTGGTTCATTTCTATAGATAGAAAGTAGTTCCAGGATCAAATAGAAAAATGTCAAGTGAAGGAATCAAAATATTTTCCCCAAATATATTTCTTTGACATATTTAAAAATGGCTGCTGCAGAGCCCATAGACAGAAGTGGCCCTGCAAAGCTGTCTTTCGTGGGGAAAAACTGCATCTGCAGAGAATCTCCACTAATGTAGCCAGGCCTTCCCTGGCTCATCTCTAGGAGAGATGAGTTGAGAGTGTGGCACCTTTAAGGTTCTGAAAAGAGACATTACCATCTATTCTCTCTAAAGGCTGCTGCCTAAGAGGCTTCATGTACATTACAAGGCCGCCTTTACAGCCAAACCTCTTCTTCTTTTCTCTCTCCCATAATCTGCCTTGCCACTGAATCCTGGTTCTCCACAATAAACTGGTTTTGGGCATTCTCTCGGCCCTCATTCTTCCTACAACCTCAAAATGATAGATAAGCATCTATATCCTGCTAGGGAGTTGGGTCTTCATTTTGAAGGTTCCTGTGTATAGACACATTAAATAATTAAACAATACTTGCATGCCTCTTCTCCTATTAATCAGTCTGTCTCATGTCAGTGATTTTTCAGCAAACCTTTAGGGACCAAGGCCCTTGGCCACACAGGTCAAATGTCAGCCCCATGATTATTCACAAAACTCGTAGGCAAAGGATTAACTTGTTCATAAAAAAAAACTAAATCAACAGACTGGGCACGGTGGCTCACAACTGTAATCCCAGCACTTTGGGAGGCCAAGACAGGTGGGTCATTTGAGGTCAGGAGTTCCAGACCAGCCTGACCAACATGGTGAAACCCCATCTCTACTAAAATACAAAAATTAGCCAGGTGTGGTGGCGGGTGCCTGTAATCTCAGCTACTCAGGAGGCTGAGGCAGGAGAATCACTGGAACCCAGGAAGCGGAGGTTGCAGTGAGCCAAGATCACACCACTGCACTCCAGCCTGGGTGACAGAGCAAGACTCCCTCTCTAAATAAACAAACAAACAAACAACATAATGTATAATTTGAAAAGGTTCCAAAAGAAGATGACCAAAAAAGGGTTCACCCTTTCTCAGAGTGAAGATGTGATAGCAATGACAGTAATAAAACATCAGCTGACACTGCTGAGGGCCACTGTGGGGGCCATGTCACTGAAAAGGGTCAAACTTTGTAAAATATTTGATGAGATTTATTCTGAGCCAAATGCAAGTGACCAGTGGTCCATGATACAGCCCCAGGAGATCCTGAGAGCATGAGCCCAAGGTGGTTGGCCCATAGCTTGGTTTTGTACATTTTAGGGAGCCATAGACATCAATCAATACATGGAAAATGTACATCGGTTCAGTCCAGAAAGACTGAACAATTGCAAGCAAGGGCTTCCAGGTCATAGGCGAGTTTAAAGATTTTCTGATTGGCAATTGGATGAAAGAGTTATTATCAATAGATGGGATAAGGGGTTGTGGAGAGCAAGGTTTTATTATGTGGATGAAGCCTCCAAGTAGAAGACTTCAGAGAGAATAGACTGTAAATGTTTCTTTTTAGACTTAAAGAGTCTGTTTTATAAGTAACTCTAAAAGACAGGAGGGGATAATGAGGTGTGTCTGGCTCCCCCTTCCTGTCATGGCCTGAATTCATTTTTCAGGTTAACTTTGGAATGCCCTTGTCAAGGGGAGAGGTCCATTCAGATGGCTGTAGGGGCTAGGGTTTTATTTTTGGTTTACATTCTGGACTGTTCTGAGCCCTTCCTGTGCCCACATTGGATTCCTCCCCAACCCTGGGAGGTAAAGTGCTGTTATTACCACAATTTAAAGATGAAGAGACTGAGAGCCAGGGTCCCAAGTGTTATAGGAAAGGGGTCCCGATCCAGACCCCAAAAGGGTTCTGGGATCTCATGCAAGAAAGAATTCAGGGCGAGTCCATAGAATAAAGTGAAAGCAAGTTTGTTAAGAAGTGAAAGAACAAAAGAACGATACTCCGAAGACAGAGTAGCCCCCAGGGCTGCTGCCCATTTTTATGGTTATTTCTTGATTATATGCTAAACAAGGGGTGGATTATTCATGCCTCCCCTTTTAGACCATGTAGGATAACTTCCTGATGTTGCCATGGCATTTGTAAATTGTCATGGTGCTGGTGGGAGTGTAGCAATGAAGACAACCAGAGGTCACTCTTACGGCCATCTTGGGTGTTAGCCAGCTTCTTTACTGCAACCTGTTTGATCAGCAAGGTCTTTATGACCTGTATCTTGTGCTGACCTCCTATAAGTTAGAATGCCTTAACTATCTGAGAAGAAGCCCAGCAGGTCTTAGCCTTTTTTTACTCCATCTTAAATAACCTCTATTTAAGATGGAGTTGCTCTGGTTCACATGCCTCTGACACAGGGAGGTAACCGAGTGAGAAAGGAACATATGGGGAAAGAAAAAAAAGAGAGAGACAAAAATAAGGCAAAGGAGAGGAAAGCAAGAAAACAAACTGAATCTAGGCTTTCTACAAAGTATCTTTCCATGTTTTCCTTTTTCTCTTTTAAAGGATGAGGGTATAGTCAGGAAAGATAGATATTTTTGCCATCAAAGGGAACTGCTTCTTATGTTTTAGCTCTCTTTAGTTACGTGGTTAAAGAAGTTTGGATTCTTATATAGCAAACTTTTCTTCTCTTTGAAGACGCTGTTATGGAGTCCTATTGGGAGAGGTGCATCCGAAAATTGCCACTGTTTTTGCATGATGGTGGCTTTAAGTTTCCTTTTTTTTCCCCCACAGGGCAATGGGATATAATAAACACTGGGTGCCCCTCCCAGCCAATGATCTCATTAAAATTCATTCTCTCCTGTCCTCTTTTTACTGTTTATTTTATAAACAGAGACACAGTGTCTGAAAACTCCAGTAGCTCAAAGACACACTTTTCTGGTGAAACCTAACTACTCTCCACTTTCACATCTGAAACTGAAGCAAATTTTCCTTCAAAGAATTTCCATCTGAATGAATCCACTTTCCAGTGGAGGTGGGAATCTCACCCAGTCATCCAAAGTCCATAAACCTACACCTCTCTCCTAAAGCCCCACAAGAGGCAGGTGTCCCTCTGAGGAAGCTAAAATGCTGAAATCCATGAGTAAGTAAGGGTGTCAGGGAATAAGCCAGCTATTCTATTTGCCATGAATGCCAGGTGAACTCACACCCCTCCAATAAAATGTGGAAGCATTTAAGGACCATTGCTTTAAAAAAAATCAACGGATAAGCAAAGATTTCTTAAACCGGACACAAAAAGCACTAACCAAAAAGGAAACAATTGATATGCTGGACTTCATCAAAATTTAAAACTTGTGTTCATCAAAATATACAATTTTTAAAAGTAAAATGGCAAACGACTGATGGGATGAGATAGTCGAAACACACAGAATCTGAGGAAGGACTTATTCCATAATACAGAAAGATTTTAACAAATCCAGGCCAGGTGTGGTGGCTCATACTTGTAATCTTAGCACTTTGGGAGGCCAAGGTGGGAGGATCACTTGAGCCCAGGAGTTCAAGAGCAGCCCAGAAAACAGAGAGACCCCATCCCTACAGAAAATTAAAATTTAAAAATTAGCCAGGTGTGGTGGTGTGCGCCTGTATGTCAGCTACTCAGAAGGCTGAGGTGGGAGGATCACTTGAGCCCAGGAGTTCACGGCTGCAGTGAGCTATGATCGTGCCACTGCACTCCAGCCTGGGCAACAGAGCGAGCCTCTGTCTCAGAAAAAGACATATACGGAAAAATATTTTTAATTTTAAAAATTGAAAAAAAAATTTTAAAAGAACTTCAAATCAATAAGAAAAATACAAGGTTTAATTAAAAATTAAGCAAAAGCCTTGAAAAGGCAACTCACAGAAGATATGAATAGCCAATAAGCATATGAAAAGTGCTAAACATCATTTTTCATCGGGGAAATGCAAATACTGAGATAACACTGCTCACCCACCAGAACAGCTAAAACCCAAAAAGACTGTCTAGACCAATTGCCATGAAAGCACAGACACCAGGGCCCTCATACATTGCTGGTGTAAAGCAGTGCCATCATTTTGGTTAACTGCTAGTTTTCATAAAGCTGAACATATGGCTACCTTGTGACTCAACAATTCTACCTGTAGGTATTTACGCATGAGAAATGAGAACATGTGTACACAAGATGCTGACAAAGAATGTTCATAGCAGTTTTAGTCAACATACCAAACTCTGGAAACTGCATATGCCTACAAACCTGCAAGCAGGTAAATAAATGGCAGGTGATATGCACAGACATGATGTTCAGCATACAAACCAGACATAAAAGACTATGCTCTGTACGACTCCACTTATACACAGTTCAAGAACATGCAATAGACATCCCTCTGGTCTAAATTAGAGGAGTAAGTCCTAGGATCTATATGTACCATTGTAGGACCTCCGTAGTTAATAATAATATGTAGTTTCAAATAGTTAGAAGGAAGATACTGAATGTTCCCAATGTTATAGACCACAGGCTCTTTGGCCGCCCACGTCATGGAAATTAATGCCACACCAAGCAGATTTCCCAGAGAAGGCTTTCATTTCAGAGCTTGTTCTTGAGTGTAAGGGAGACAGCAGAGGCACAAGGATCCCCCAGCTGACATTCTGGAAAACACTGGTAGGGATTTTTTTACTAGGCAAAGGACAGGAATTGACCTCACAGGTAAGATATGCAGGCCAGGCTGGGCAAAGCACAGGATGGGGAGGGTACGCAGGTCGGCATATCTGATTGTGATATTCTTCTTGAGTAATGGGCCACCTGGTGGTCTGGCTGGCCACAACAAGGCTGCAAATCATTCCTTCCCAAGATGGGACACACCATAACACTGGCTCAGTTTTGAACCTCCTAAGGCCAGCTTCCAGAATTCTGTCAGTAAAAGGCATGGTTAAACACGATGAGAGCAAAGAATGATAGAGAATTGGCTATTTTCTTCGTGTGCTGTCAGTGAGGTAGTGGTGCAGGGTTTGTGATTAGTAGGAATTCAGGAAAGAATGATCTAGTCAGGGAGAGCTGAGGCCAGGCCCCATCCCTCCTCTGTCCACTGTCGCACCAACACATAGACATGGGGTAAGTTTGAGATGACTGATATGCTAATTACCCTGACATGATCCCTATACATTATATGCATGGGAACATCATTACATACAGTTATTACTTGTCAATTAAAATATAACATTAAGAGGCCAGGTGCAGTGGCTCATGCCTGTAATCCTAGCACTTTGGGAGGCTGAGGCTGGTGAATCACTTAAGCTCAAGAGTTCGAGACCAGCCTGGGCAATGCAGGAAAACCCCGTCTCTACAAAAAAAAAAAAAAAAAAAAAATTAGCCAGGTATGGTGCTGCGTGCCTGTGGGCCCAGCTATTCAGGAGGCTGACACAGGAGGATCGTTTGAGCCTGGGAGGTTGAAGCCATAGCAAGCCATGCTCACCCAGACTCCAGCCTGGGCAAAATAGTGAGACTGTCTCAAAAGAAAAAAAAATTTATACATGCACACACACACACACACACATACACACACACACACACATTCTGATGAAGATGTCACCTGGGAAGCAGGAGCTGGAAGGAGGTTTGGGGTGATTGAGATGCTTCATGATACACACTACCCCTTCATCTGGGAGGTGCTTATGTAGGTGTATTTGCATGAAAAATTACTGAACTGGTGGGACTGATGGCTCACGCCTGTAATCCCAGCACTTTGGGAATTCGAGACCAGACTGGCCAACATGCTGAAACGCTGTCTCTACTAAAAACACAAAATTAGCCGGAGGCCGGGAGCAGTGGCTCATGCCTGTAATCCCAGCACTCTGGGAGGCCGAGAAGGATGGATCAATTGAGGTCAGGCATTCAAGACCAGCCTGATCAACATGGTGAAATCATGTCTCTACTAAAAATACAAAAATTACTCGGGCGGTAGTGGTGTACGCCTGTAATCCCAGCCACCTGGGGAGGCTGAGGCAAGAGAACTGCTTGAACCTGGGAGGCAGAGTTTGCGGTGAGCCAAGATCATGCCATTACACTGCAGTCTGGGCAACAGAGTGAGACTCTGTCTCAAAAAAAAAAAAAAAATTAGCTGGGCATGTTGTCAGGCACCTGTAATCCCAGCTACTTGAAAGGCTGAGGCAGGAGAATCAGTTGAACCCAGGATGGGGAGATTGCAATGAGCCGAGATCACACCATTGCACTCCAGTCTGGGTGACAGAGCAAGACTCTGTCTCAAAAAAAAAAAAAAAAAAAACAAATTATTGAGGGGTGCACTTAAAATCACATGAGCCATACACTGTTCACCATAGATTCATTACACTTTAAGCAAAAGAAAAAGGTCTCTGGATCTGCAGGGCCATTCCCTCCCTCCCGGTATTGGACAAAGGAGATAAAAGATGAAAGTGAGCCGTGGGTCAACTAAGAAATGCATGCAACCTTGAAATGTACAGGGACCCTGAAGAGCACACAGGCCTGGGCATGAGGATGCCTATGGCGCTGTTCACACAGCCAGGGAAGGGATGATATAGAAAAGTATAAGCTGCATGGCCTATTTACATAATGTCACTCCAAAATCCTCTGTATATGCATATAGAGGTCACATTAGTTGAGTAGGAATGACAATATGGAGGACATGCACTAGGTTGTTACCGTGTTTTATTAATTTCCTATTGTTGCCATAACAAATGGCCACCAGCTGATGGCTGAAAACAATGAATTGTTTATTCCCTCACAGTTCTGGAGGCCGGAAGTCCAGTATTCATTTCACTCGGCCGAAATCAAGGTGTCAGCAAGGCTGCACACCCTCAAGCTCTAAGAGGAAACCCCCTCTGGCTTCTTGCAGGTTTGGTGGCTGCCAGCGTCCTTGGCTTGTGGCCGCCACACTCCAGCCACTGCCTCTGTGGTCACGTGGCCTCCCCTCCACGTGTGCTCTTACCCTCCTCCTCCATCCTAGAAGGACATTCATGAAGGCCTTCAGGGCCCACCTGGGTCATCCAGGATCTTCTCCCTGTTTCAAGATCTTTGATTTAATTGCATCTTCTAAGTCTTTGCCACACAAGGTCACATTCACAGGCTCCAGGGATGAAGATGTGGACGTCTTCTGGGCGGCCTTGACTCAGCCTGCCACACACTGCTTGGTGGGAGGTGGATCCATGAGTGGGAGGGGACACAGGGGCAAGGACATACTTGACAGGAGGAGAGGAGGAAACCTTGGGGAGAACATAAACTCCCAGAGGAGTGAGTAGAAATACAGTATCTCTCCTAAGACGCAGGCTCAGAATCAGCCTCTGTCATTTCCCCCCACATCCCGGCAGCCAACGTGAATTACAAGGCCAAGTCTAACAGTAACTTGTGAGAAAATGTACTCCTCCTGGGGAGGTGAGAGAAGGGAGTGAGCATTTGCTAAAAGAGAATAGAATCTACCACATTTGCCCAAGATCACACAGAAAATTCAGAGATAAACATGGTTTACTCAAAATAATTTTTTATTTCTTTTTTTTTTTTGAGATGGAGTCTGGTTCTGTCTGTCACCCAGGCTGGAGTACAGTGGCACGATCTCTGCTCATGGCAACCTCCACTTCCCGGGTTCAAGCGATTCTTCTGCCTCAGCCTCCTGAGTAGCTGAGATTACAGGCACTACTGTGGTGTTCAGCTGAACACAACTCCCGATTTGGAAGACAGCTTTTTAGATCCTGCTGGTGAGAATTCTTCTTTGCCAGTTTTAATGGGAATGGGTGTTTATTTGAACATCTCTTGAGGTAATCTGATTATCCATCGATTATGTTAATAAGCATTCTAAAATCAAGCCATCCCCAAGTTACGCAAACTCTAGTGATGGTGAATTGTTACTATTTCAGTACTTAAAATTCCGCAAAAATAAGTCAAAATGTTGCCTTGTGAGTCCTCCTACTAGGCACATTGGACTGCAGTTTCTGTTATCACAGCATCACACAGGTGTTACTGCTGGCCCATGTTTCCTCAGAACACTCCACCTTGTACATGCTGACAGTTCTCTACCACGAGCACATGCCACCCTCTGCCAGGGTTGCTGGCAAAGGGGCATGGGAGAGCACGCAGGGGCAGGTTGGGACAGCCGGCAACCGAGGAAGAACAGGAGAGGTCAGAGAGTACCACGCAGCTTCCTCAGCCCCCAGGTGGAAAACTTTCTAGCCATTCCCCCGGTGGCCCCCAGCAGGATTGAGTCTCAATTGCCCACAGTAAAAACCTGCTCAGGGACGTGCCCGGCACCGGCTTTTGACCCTTTCCGGCTTCTCATTCCCAGCTTCCTACCAGCACTTCCCGTGCGGCCCTTTCAGATAAAGCCCTTGCATCAAAATCCTTGTCTCAGGGTCCACGCTTATGGGGATCCCAAGTAAGACACTTGATTTCAAAATAGATTCGTGTCTAAAGAACACAGCTCTGGAGTCAGACAGACCTAAGATGAAATGTGAATTCTTCCAATGCTGGCTCTGTGATCTCAAACGAGGCACCTAAACTTTAGTTTATTCATCTGCAAAATAGGGATAATATTGGAATCAACTTTTAATTCTTTAAAAGAATTAAAAAATTCTTGTAAGGATGTAGTGAGCGAATGTCCATGTCACTTTTCAAAATTCTTGGCACACAGCAAGCACTTAAAATGCTCACTATTGCTGTCATTACCATCATTAAATTTCAGAATCAAGTTACATTCATTCTACCACTTAAAAAATCAAAGTTGAAAAATATACATGGTCACTCTCTTGTTCTTTGAGTGTTAAAAGAAATTCATCCGTGTTCCCATTTGAAACCAAGAACAATTTGGGGAGGTAGTTATTGGAACTCTGACTGTACCAATAAGAGAAAAAATCCTGAACCGCTGCTTGAAAAGATCCCACTTCATGCCTCTGTTCTGTCAGAGACTTACACTGCAAAGGATGCTTACAAGATGATATTTCTGGAACAGCAAATTCACCTCATATCTCACCAGAAGACTGATTTATTTCCCCCTCGTTTATCTCAGACTGGAAAATGACTCCGTATTTCATTCAAGCTAAATTTGAGCAGAACTAAATTCCTTTTCAGGAACCCTCCCCAGCTTCTCCTACGAGCACTTCTCATGTCTGCAGGTCAGTCGGCTTCTCCTGCCTCCTTTGTTTGTTGACATGAGGGAAAGCCCTAGAGACCTACTGAATTTTTTTCTTTTTTTAATGTCTTCTATGTGTTATTTTCAGATCAAAAACGTGATTTGTCCATTTAGAAACTGCCTACCTGCAGGAAAGAAAAACTTACAACACTGGACATCTTTGATGCAGCCCCAGATCAATAGTAGGTGGCCTGCCTGGGAGTGGGGGAACTGGTGTTTGAGAAATGGAACCGGCATGTTGCTTGTAAAAGAGGTTTCCTCTTTTTTCTTTTCCTATTTTTTACAGTTGTGCTAGGATTTCTTGGAGAGGATGCATGCTGGGAGTATACATCAGCCTTGTCTCTAAGAAAAGACACACAGGAAGCACTGAGAGGTTGGCTGTTAAAGGTCCGGGCTGAGATTGCGCTCCTTCAGCTCAGAGACGGCAGGGCCGTGTGACTTTTTACATGTTACCTTCCCCCTCCACACCATGGTTTTTTCCTCTGCACAGTAGAGGAAGGAACAGCGGCTGGCTCACAGAGCCGTCGAGATGTTTAAGTGAGGTACTGCTCATGATGTGCTCCTAGGCCTGGCTTCAAGAAGCTGTAGTTGCTGTGACCATTTAAATCACACCGATCAATGCTTTGGGATGGTGAGACCGTCACTCTCCGGCTTAGTGGTAACATGAATTTATATTACACGTTTTGGCTATTGCATGAGTTCTTTCTGTCTGCAATAACGTGGAGTGTGTATCAGTTAGGAAGCATTCTGGTGCAAGGATGAAGGATGGTTTAAATTATAAAACATAAGTGTTTTATCTGAATTTTAAAAGCCAATAAATAGGTCGTTCTGGGGTTGGCCTGGCACCGTGCCATCCTTACCCAGGCCCTTTCTGTCTTTCTACTCTGCTGTTCTCCCTTGGGTTATCCACCTCATGGTGCCAAGGTGGCTGCTGCAACAGCAACCACCTCAACTATATTCAGTGGCAGGAAGTGGAGCAGGGCTAGGATAGCAAAAAAGGACCTCTTTGCATGAGCCCTCACATGGCTTCCTTTCCTTTATACAAGAAGAAAGCTCTTCCCTGAAAGCTCCTGCGGACTTCCCCTTGAGTTATTGACCAGAACAGGGTCACTAGGCACCCTGGCTGCGAGAAAGGCTGAGAATGCACGTATCTGGCTCACCCTGTCTTTGTAGCTGGAGTAAGGCATTGACCAGGGCTTTGGGGTTGGTCACCAACAGTTTCTGCCCCAGGGTGTTGGACCATAGTGAAAAACTGGGACTCTCCAGCCCCACACATGGAATGAACTGAGAGTTGGGACAAGTGAGGCACGACCAGGCTTCCTGATTTCCCCACCAGGGTCTGGCCTTCCTGTCAACTTCAGATACAAGTCTGAGCACGCACCTCCCCATCAGCCTCCCCTATGCAATGAGAGGCTTAGAGCAATCCCAAAGAAATAACAAAAGGGCCAGGTCACTGCTATTTTTAATCACGTTAAAAAAAAAAAAAAACAGAATTGAGGTTGTTGGGGGGTGAATTATTGAATTATCACATTAATTATTGAAAGAGTGAGTATGGAAAGACTTTTGAGAAGGAGGGATTCACCGGGAGCCGGGCATGTGGGACAAAGAATGCTCTTGACCCTGAAGGGCTCTGAGCTGTGCTGGAGGCCAGGCTGGTCTGAGACCTGCAAGGGAGGCAGGAATGCCCAGCACGAAGGGACCAGGACAAGGGTGGAGGGGAGAAAGCCCAGTGTTTGTGTGGAGGTCCATAAGGAGACAGCTCTTACCTAAAGCATTGTTTCCATCCCGTGTTCTGCCAAACACCGGTCCCCCAAGATGCTATATGCAGGACAGGGTTGCATGATCCTTTACATTAGGAAACACCATATGCGCTAACCCAAAGCAGCCAACAAAAATGCTATGTAAGCCACGTAAGTAATTTTAAATTTTATAGCAGATGTGTTAAAAATGTAAGAAGAAACCAAGGAGATTTATTTGTTTAGCCCAACATACCTTCAATATTGTCATTTCATTCTGTAATCAATATAAATAAGATTCTTTCACTCCTCTTTTTCATAGTATGGCTTCAGAATCCAGCAGGTACTCACACCTACAGGAATATCTCAATTCCGACCAGCCCAACACTGGAGGCTGCGGCCCTAACTCCTCGCGGAAGTAGGCAAGCAACAGCCCCCTCTTTTAAATCTTTTTTTAAATTTTGTTTCCAGCACTTTATGCTCAAAAAGCTATTGTTGCATAGAGCTGGAGTAGGGCCTTCCAGCGAGCATGCAGCTTCCTGGGCAGAGAAAGTAGACTGGTACCTCGGAGGGGCTGAAGCAGGGCACCTGTGATCTTAGCTCAGGCCAGCCTGCTGCCAGGGTGGAATTTCTTTGAAGTCTTCTGTTTTATCCCAAAAACTCATGGAGATTTTACATCTTACTCCAAAGAATATCCATGTTTGTTTGAATATTGGAAATGTTTTGGATTACTTGGCGTCTAGGAAAAATCAAAGCTTAGCATGTTTACGTTGCGGCTCCCCCTTCCCATTCCATCTACCCTTGAGGCTGTGCGCGTCCCAATTTAAGATGTGCAGGATTACCTGCTCTCCTTACTTCCTTCCAGCTCTGGGTGCCCACGACTTTTTTAACAGATTAAACCAAATGGTCCACTCTTGCATGTAAGTAATACATGAGCCTATGTGGCGTCTTTTTTTGTTTCTATGTTTGTTATGGGGTGTTCCCCACCTCTTAACCATTCTAACTTGGGATAACTCACCAGTGGGAAGCCTTAGACAGCAGATCTTCCAGTCGCTCCCTTTTCACAGCCACTGACTCTTCCATTGCTCTAATTAAAACTTCCCAAAAATACCCCTAAATGTGTCCCTAGAAAATCCTTCCTCCTGGAAAACGCATGGTTCTTACTGAAACTACTTCTGAAAAACCAATATTTAGACAGACATCCCAAATATGGTTATAATGTCTAATCTTCTTTAGAGGCAGGCACTATATTACCACTAATTACAGTGGTAAATTTTATACTTATTCTAAAATGTTTCATATAAATAAATATTTTAATTAATAAATATAAATATACTTATATTCATTATAGAATTTGTTTTATATAATGATTATGTACAATTAATATATATTAAATGTTTTACATAAATAAAATATAAAATTATATAGATATATATGATCACTATGGGAGTTTTATGATAAATTTAATTATATTTACTTATGATAATTTATGATAAATAAATTTAATTGTATTTATATACTGTTTAAAATACGAACAAATATAAATTATATTTTAAATTATTTTAAAGATTATCATCAACAAGAATGCCACTCAGGATCTTTAGCCTAAAGGGTCCAGGAGGTCTGAGATGTACACAGAGGCTCCCAGGCAGCATGCACTTTGAGTCCCAGGAGGAGGTTTCTGAAGACTGTAGTGGACCCGAACATCCCCCACAGACAATGGATGCTTCTAAGACGGGCAGTAGCCTCAGTGGCTGATTGCATTTTCTAAAGAGGGCCACCACAGAATATCCCAGGCTGCATGCTCTTTTTAGGATGTGACCTTGATGCTCCCCTAGTCAAGCAGTGGGGAACCTGTGCCCAGGTTCAAAAGGAAGTTTATGACTATCTCAACCAGTAAGGTACAGCAGAAATGACTGCCAAGACTAGACCATAGAAATGCCACCAGTGTCCACTCTGTATGCTCAGAACTCTGCCTCCATGCTGGGAGGAAGCCCAAATAGCCATGAGGCAGACCATGTGCAGAGGTTACAGATGAGAGAGCCTAATGAAGGTTCCAGTTAACAAGCAGCCTCCATGCCAGACATGTGAGTAAACATACTTTCAGCAAATTCCAGAACCCCACCGTCAAGTCACCTCTAAGCTTGGAGCCCCCCAGCTAACACCACACAGGGCAGAGATGAGCTGTGCCCGCAGATCCCTCCCCAAAGTACAGCTCACGAGCAGGAAATGAATGAATGTGGTTGTTCCCATCCCCTAAGTCTGAGTGGTTTGTGACTCAGTGGTGGATGACAGTCACAGGGTCCCCAGCAGCCCTGGGAACCCAGAGGGTGTGAATCCCAGCCAAGCCTGCCAGGTTTGCTGCGTGATCTCAGGCTGCCTGGCCCCATGAGCCCGTGTATCCCCTTCAGTTAGACAGCCAGGACGCAAACTTCCATGAACCTTACAGAGTTGTCATGAAAGTCAAATAAGGCGTCATGGGGATGTTTCATTTCACTAGCATCACTACTGTCACTAGCTGACTAGATAGCACGTGGGGCAAAACCTATCGAAAGCCAACTAAATCACGCCCCAAATCCAACCCTGGGACCTTCCCAACAAGCCAGACCAACTAGTTCTGGCTGGTTCCCAACAACCCAGACCAGTCAGACCCACGTGGGGACAGACCATTCCTTCCTTGCATAAGCACAGGCAATGGCTGGAGAGGGCACAAGAAAAATGCACCTCTCCAGGGGTGAGACCCCAAGCTCCTTGAGAAAGACAGTCACTAGGCAGACTGAGCTCACCAGGACCCACTGAGAGAGCAGCAGCTTCTCACATGCATGCCACACATTCACACAACACACACACAACACGTTCACATATGCAGCACACACCACATACACAACACACCCCCCACATGCACAATACACATGCAGAACACACACACCACACATGCAACACACACCACACATACCCAACACACTCCTGAATGCAATGTACACACGCCACACTCACCACATACACAACACACACAATGCACTCATGCAACATGCAACACATACACAACACATTCACATACAACACGCATGTCACACACATGCAGCACATACTCATGCAACACACATGCCACACACACCACATACACACCACACACTCAAACATGCAGCATGTACACACGCAACACACACACCACACAACTCACACCACACACACATGCACACCATACACCACATGCACACCACACACATTACATACACTTGCACACATGACACAATACATGTAACACACTGCATCTACAACACACATTCACACACATAACATCCATACACACAACACACTCCATACCGTCACATACACAACACGCACACCACACTCACACCCCCATGCCACCCACGCAGTGCTGAGCATGTGCAGTTGAATTTGCGGACGCTGAGGTCCCATGCATCTGAGTGGCATCAGTAAGTGCAGCCCATGGTCAGCAAAGCCACTCGTGCTGAGGCAAGGCACCTCATGGCTGTGTATGCCATGTGGTGGCTGCAAAAACTTTTGTGAGTCTCACTGTCCCATCTGGCCCAGGATCCCGCAGGGCTGCTAATGACATACAACATAAGCACTGATTTAACGTTGTAAAAGCTAACAGATTCTGAATTCTGAAATGGATCTGGCCCCCAGGGTCTCCGATAAGGTACTCAGATAAGGTGCCTGTGGGACAGGGCGTTCCAGTTTCCGGACAACTGAAAACACTAAGGCCAGCTAACATTCATCAGGGCCAAGCTCTGGTTTCACGTGATTATCTCACTGCTCCCCACGCACCCCAAGGCCAGCAAGCCGTGTGGCGTAGTATGGAGAAGCCAAGCAGCCTCCACCTGTGCTCCGCTGGCTGCCTGCTTAGGGTCAGCAGGGCAATGGCCTCGAGGGGGCCAAATGCACCTCCAGCCTTGGCACGATTGTGTTCCCCAGGGCCAGTGCGCCCTCCCTCGCTGCAGCCGGCATCAGGCTCTGCATTAAACACCAGATTAGAGCTGTTTGTCACAGGATTTACAGGGATTTTCCCCAATGGCGAGAGATCCTGCCTTTCCCCGGGACATTTAATACAGCTGTCGGGGGCTCCCTCCAGCCATATGCGCACAGCTGGGGCTTAGGTGGGCTTCAGAGACGATGGGAGCAGGGAAGGCTCGAAACCTACTTGGAATAAGCCAGCTGCCCCTCTACCGAGGAGGAGGAGTGGGCCTCCCACCCAGACATATCTCCTGCACTTTGAAACCCTGGGGTCCTTGGCTACTTTGTCGCTGAAGCACCGTGCCCCGTGTAGACACTACCAAGAGCTCAGAGTGCAGGTCTCCATCACATGCATCTGTTTAGAATTCCAGCCCCATTCCCGACTTTGAGACTTGGAATCAGGCAGGAAAACTTTTTGAGCCTCAGTTTTCTCATCTATGAGATGGGATGTTGACCATTGGATGCATGTCCTGGAACTCAGCCACCAAAAGACTTTGCATAAGAAAGCTCATAGCTCCTTTATCCAAAGTGACCAGAAATGGAAACAGCCAACACGTGCAACAACCACGGGGTGCAGAGTGAGCTGGGACACGTTCATAGAATGGAATTCTGCCCAGGAAAGTAAAAGAGCAAGCCCCTGCCACCCCAGCCACATAGAAGGACCACCCAGACGTTGCAAGTGAAAGAAGCCCACACAAAATGTATCATGCTATAAGAGTCCATAGATATAAAGCTGAAGATGAAAGTTAGCTGCGGGAGGCCACTGGCTGAGAGGGAGGACCAGGGAGGCCCAAGGGCACTGGGAGTGGGCTGCGTGGCCATCTGGGCATGGTCACACCGGGACACACGTGGGATAATTCACTGAGCCGCACTTAACATGAGTGCTGAGCTACTCCTCAAGGAAAACGATAGTGCTGGCAGGTTGTGAGGTCTCGGAAGATGGGAGCTTCTAATGTGCCTGCTCCTGGCCCTCGTAGGTGGCCCTCTGCACTGGCCTGTCAGTCTTTAACCAGCAAACAGACAAGCGCCTGTGAAGGCCCTAGTGATTTTATGCCCCTAGGGATTTGTCGCTGTTCTCTTAAGTCAGTTTTTTTCTGTTTGATTCCGTTGTGCCTCTCTGGTTTCATTATTTTTTTTTTCTTTTGGGAGAAAAAGAAAAGTTGGGGGTAGGAGGGCAGTGCAGAGAGGAGAGCGGGAGAATTGGGCTGGGGCCAAAGTAAGCAGCCGCTTTCCAAGACAAGCCTGTCAGCATCACTCCCTGGAATTTCCTCTGCGTGTGCTCGTAGGCTCAATTTTTCCATAAAGTCCCACGTTCCGGCAGGGGACCCAGCAGCCTCCCCAAAGGCTGCTCCGTCGTGGTCAAGGGCCGGCTAAGTGGCCGCCTCCCGTTGCAAGACCCCCGGAAGAACCAAGAAATGGTCCTGAGACACGGTGGACTGTGGCTTTAATTTGTCCTGGGAATGGGTAGATCCCAGTTCAGCTCAGAGTGAGACCTGGAACGTTCCCTCCCTTCAGGCAAAAACGCCTCCCCATGGATTCTTTAAACACCACTGTGTTTATCTAGAAGGCCAGCAGGCAGAGGCTCTGCTGAGGCTGACGTTTTGAATGAACTTGCTTCTCACCTCCCAAGCAGGGGGCTCTCTGTCCCTTCTCCGGAGGTGGGCTTGGCTAGGGGAAGGCAAGAGCCAGGGGGCACCCTGGCCTTGCTGCACAGGCAGCCCCAGCCCTAGCTCACTGGCCATCTGGGGAGGGGCACAGCCATCAGGATGCGGCCAGCTGGGGCCGGGCTCCCTAGGATGTGGGTAGAAGTCCTGGGCCTCCTCTGCTCCAGCCTGGCTGCTGCAGCCCAACCTGAAAATGCCCTGTCACAGCACGGTCTAAGCAGGGCATCCAGGCCCTTTCCTGCCACTCCATTACTGCTGAGTCTGGTGATTGCAGTCAGACCTCCAGACCACCAGATCAGGCCAGGTCCCCCACCCCATCACACCCGCATCCCCACCACTGGGCAGCCTCGAGGGCTCCACCTGGCCAGCTGAGTGTTCACAGCTGAATCCTAGCATTCCCTACAGAAGACCAGGGGCAGCGTGCCTTCTTCACCCAAATGGAAGCTCCCCACAGCCCTCCCAGCCTCTGCTTCTCAAGGGCTCCTGGAAACCCCTTCCTTCCTGTTCTGGGGCTCCAGGGCAGGAGGCTGCACGGATCAACTCTCACCGCTCAACTCTGGGTGCACTGCCCTCGCTGGACCATGTAAGACCCTTCCCTGGGGATGATTCACAAAGGCCCCCTCTCCCTGGCCCTGCTCCCAGCCCTGACGGGCAGTGTCTTATCATGCCTCACGAGTGTCCACAGACATAAAGGTGTTCTCGTGCTGTGTTGTGTCTATGGATTGCTTAAAACATCTTATTGAGGATAATATTCACACCAAAAAGTGCTGGACTCAAAAGAGTTGTCACCAACTGAACACAGCCAGAAAATCAGCACCTGGATTGGAAGACTAACTCTTATCTGCTTCCAAGAACCCCAGTGGGGCCCCTTCCAGGCCTTGCTTCACCAGAGAGCTTTTCATCATTTCTTACCCACTTTTCCCACTAAGCATCTTGTGGTCCTGCTGGGTGCTCTGTGCATATCAGCCTGTAGATTCCAATCTGGGTGAAGATGTATCTTGTTCCCTAACGTGCCTCCCTGGCCCTTCCCTGTTCACCCCTCCCCTGGGTGGCATGCCCATACCACCACCACATCCTCATCCATGACCCCTTACAAACCTGGTGAGGACATCTTAAAATGTATACAGGGAAGGTGTGCACTATAGTCCCAGGTACTTGGGAGACAGAGGCAGGAGAATCACTGGAGCCTGGGAGTTCAAGGCTCTGAGTCGCTATCATTTTGCCTGTGAATAGCCACTGCACACCAGCCTGGGAGACACAGAGGGACCCCATCTCTTTAAAAATATATATGTAAATATGTACAGGGAAGCAAAATCGCTGCTGGGTGTATTAGCTTCCTATTGGTGCTGCAACAAATTACTGACTTAGTGGCTTAAACAACGCAAACTTAGCACCATCACATTTATTCTGAAGGTCAGAATTCCAAAATGAGGTTTCTCACTGGGCAAAAATCAGGGGGTCAGCAGGTCTGGCTCCTTCCAGAGGCCCCAGGAGAGAAGCTGTCCTCTTGCCTTCTCCAGCTCCCGGAGGCCACCCGAGTGTCTTGGCTTGTGGCCCCATCATTCCAACCTCTATTTGTATTCTCACCTCTCCTCTCATGCAAATTTTCCTGCCCAGTTCTCATAAGGACCCCTGTGATGACATTGGGACTACCCTGGTGATCCAGGACACTCTCCCCAACTCAAACTCCTTAACTTAATCACATCTGCAAAATCACATTTGCCAAGTGGAGTAACATGTTCATAGATTCTGGGCATTAGTGGGGGTCTGGGGTAGAGCTGGGAACACTATAGTGCCAACTACATTAGCTGTGTATTGGCCTCATCAGAACCAGCTTGAGATTCAAAAGATTTGCTCCAGTTCATACTCCAGCCAGCGGAGCATCAAAGTTCCTATTTCCCCACATCTCCACCTTCCTTCCGTTCAGCCAAAGTGCCTTCCTTCCATATCTAAGACCTGGGCCTCCTCCTTCCTGACTCGGACTTGGAGGAAAGCCCCCTTCGAGACAAGGGGGCCTCCAAAGGCACATCTTTTAAAACATGATAAAGCAGAACACCAGTGCTGGTGCAGGTGTAATGAAAAGGGCAGCCTCACGCCCAACCCATGGGAACAGAAAGCAAACTGGCAACGAGTTCCCAGAGCCTTGACGCTACTCGGGTTTTCAATTCTGTAATTTGTTCTGGCTGACTCTCCTAAACACATCACAGGGGAGGTGCTGGATAGTCTTTCAGCTGAATTGAGCAGGACCTGGAGGCAGCACATAGGGTGTAAGAAGGGGAGACTCAGAGGTGAGCTCTGGGTATGACTCACATGCCCTTAGGGAAAATATCAGCCTGTGAGAGCCCACAGGAAAGCAAGCAAGTCCAGGGCTGAGGAGGGGCATTCCTTCCTGTGTGGTATGTAGCCACCCTGTCCTCCCCATTCACCCCCATCGGAGCCCATGCCCCCCAACTCCCCTCTTCCTGCCTTGTGTAAGGGTCACTGCTGTCACTTTCTAGCAGAGCAAATCATAAACACTGTCAGAGGGAGAAGGAAAGGGAGAGAGGAAACAGAGTCAGAGACTGGGGCAGAGTGCAAAGGAAAGACAACTGGCTCTGTGGTGATTTAAAAGAAAAAGACTGGTGCTGAAGGCAAGGCGCTCAGGCCTTCCTAGAGCTAGGTGGGCAGTGCCATCCAAGTGGTATGGCTCTAGCCAGGGTGGGACCCATGTGAGCCTCAGTTCTCACTTCTCCCCACTCTTTAATGCTCTACTTTTTTGAGAGGTTGACCACATGCCCTGAGCAGCTTCAAGACTGGTGGCTTATGACTGTAATCCCAGCACTTCGGGAGGCCAAGGCGGGCAGATCACATGAGACCAGGAGTTCGAGACTAGCCTGGCCAACATGTTGAAATCTCATCTCTACTAAAAATACAAAAAATAGTCAGGCATGGTGGCAGGCACCTGTAATCCAGCTACTCGAGAGGCTGAGGCATGAGAATCACTTGAACCCTGGAGGCAGAAGTTGCAGTGAGCTGAGATTGTGCCACTGCACTCCAGCCTGGACAACAGAGTGAGACTACACCTCAAAAGAAAAAAAGTGAAAAAGACTTGCACCTATGGATGTCAGGCCTCCAAATCCAAGCCTGGCCATTTATAGCCTTGGTGACCCTCTGGATGGTCCCCAAAAGCCAGGAAGTCTGAAGCAAACACAAGTAACTGGGTGACCACAGAAAGAAGTAAAACAATCTGTTCCTGCCTCAACTAATTGCTCTCCCCCTGCAACCTGCAACCATTGTTCCTGCTCAGCCTTGCAGAATTTCCCCCCATACATTGTGTTTCTCAGGACCCTGACCCCTGTACCTATGTAATTTACCACACCCTCCCCTCTGCTTGCAACCGATAACCCCCACCCTTATGATCATGCCTGTTTGTAACAGATGACCCCTACCCTTGTGACCACGCATCCCGTGACACCCTTCCCCTCCCAAGATAGATTACTGACCCCTACCCTAGTGACCATGCATCTGTGACACCCTTCCTGTCCCTAAAATAGATTACCATCTTTGACCACTTGCCGCAACCTATGAAACCAACTCCTGTCCCACAGTCCTCTGCTGGTTCTCTTTTTGGACTCAGCCCACCTGCACCCAGGTGAATAAACAGTTATGTTACTCACACAAAGCCTACCTGGTAATCTCTTTACTCGCCAAACAACAGAGTCACCCTGTATAGTTCAGTGGCCAGGCCTGGCACGACTGACCAAGGCAGCATACAGATTCTCCTCAATGTACACTAGGGTCACATCCCGATACACTCATCATACATAAAAATATCATAAGTTGGTTTAGAATATTTTCAATTTCTGATGGGTTCATCCAGACATAATCCTATTGTGAGCCCAGGAGCGTGCTGAGTGCCTGTTGCCCCGCACTACATCGTGGGTCGGTGACTGCCTGTGTCTTGTTTGAGGTCGCATGACATTGGGCCCCCAGAATCTACTTTAGAGCCATTCAGATTGTTCATAAAGACAGGAGCTTGGCAAAATGCCCACCTGGAGCTCCCCCATGCCCTGGGGGCAGCCCATCATCATTATTGTTAAACGCTAATACTTACGACCAGTAACAAATAGTCCGAGTCTACCCTGAACTTCATCATAGTAAAGCCACCCCTCCTCCAAAAGGTGAGGAAGTTTGGAACCAACTCCCTGTAGCCAAGCAGGGGTGGCTCCATCAACCCCTAAGGGTCCCCTTCTGAGGAGGTGGAGACGCGGGCATTGTCCTCTTGGCCTCCCTCCCCAAACGCTTCTCAAAAAGATGAGCAGTTGCTACGAAATCTTTCTCTCTCCCTCTGTCTCTCACTCTCATTCTCTCTATGTATCTCTCTCTCTCACTCTCTCTCCATCTCTGTTGAAAACACCCACCTGGAGCTTCCAAGCCTGGCCAACATCATAGAAGGTCTATATTAGGAGAACCCGTGGTGAGAGGCTAGCTCGTGGTACACCAGGCTCCGAGGGTGAAAGGTCCACACTGAGCGCACTCGTGGTGACAGGCTAGATTACAGCATCCCAGGCACTGAGGGCTCTACGCATTTACCCTGCGAGTTACGGAGCTGAGTGTACCCAGTTCACAGATGAAGAAACTGAGGCACAAAGGACCCAGGGATGAGACATGGCAAACGCAAGCTCCATCCGAGGTCAGGCTGCAGAGTCAGCACTGTGCTTGGAGCCAGAGCTCCATGCAGGGAGCTGCAGAGAGGAGGTGAGAAGACACTGAAGCAGGAGATGGAGAAGCAGGTGAGCAAACAAATCACATGGAAACTGTGAGGACACGCGAATTTGGGAGAAAACAGCCCAGATCATCCCCTCACACTCACTTGGCGTGATCATCTAGGAGGTTATGAAGGGTCATCTTCAACATGCAGCCCTGCAGGTCCTGCCTGAGTGAGCCAGGCAGGGGCTGGGTAACTCCTGGGGGAGCCAGCCGAGCAGTCAGGGCTAGGATCTACTGGACTAAACTCCCTCCACATTTCTCCCCTCTCCAGCATTCTAGCTCCTGGGAAGATGGTGTCCTTGCTGTCGCCTTAAGGCAATGCAAGCATGACTTCCTGTGCCCATTTTTATATTCCACACAGGAAGCCGAGACGCAGAGGGAAGAGTGACAAGGCCAAGGTCACACCAGGGTCACCAGTGAAGGCAGGAACAGGTGCAGGCTCCTGCCGTGCTCTCTTTCCTCTGACCTCCAGCTCCAGCCTGACCCACCTGGGTTCTTCCCCCCCGCCATGCATAGCCAGCAGCCTCCTTTATGGACACAGCTCTCAAGACATGAACAGGTAAGAGGCAAAAGGCTCCATGCTGGGAGCTGCTTGTCCCCCGGGTCAATCCAGCCTGACAAGGGGCCTTGTCGCTAAAGCCGTGTCAGTCTGCAGCAGCCCCAGCACCTGGCAACCTTTCTTGGACACCTTTCCAGGAAGACTTGCCAGCGGTGCCCATGCAGGGCCCACCTGGGACACGCTGGCCCCATCCGGCAATCTGTTTCTAATTCCCTGACTCAGGGTGGTTTCTCCTCCTCCCTCGCTGCCGCGGGCTTCACATGCCTCAAGGATTACACGCTGAGTGAACTCTGTCCATGAAGCTGAGGCAGCGGGGAGCGAGGACAACGCGTTCCATTGTTCCCCACCCGAATTCCCAACACGCTGATTGGCAAGAAAATGTCTCTAAGAGACGGACGGAAAGAAAACATCCCCGGGCCAAGGCCTCCCATCGGGCTGATCAGCCACCATCACTGGGAGCCACCAGGCAGATTTGTCTGTTACCAAAGCTCCCTTCTCCCTCCTTGGTCCCAGCTCCCAGGGGAATTAACCTCAAAATTAGGGGTGAACCTCAGGGGACCGTTTACCCCGACTTCCAGGGCAGGCTACACTGTAAATACTCCCTCCCTCATCATGAATCAGTATAATTGCTGCCGTGACCGTTTATGGAGCATGTCCTATGTGACAAGCATGGTGCCAACCTCTCCACACTACAATCACGACAATGGAGAACACACAAGAGTCCCTGGCAATGCACCAGGCCCTGTGGCATGTGCCTTCCGTCTCACTTAATCCTAATGACACAACGTTGACAGGGGTACTGTGGTTGGTCCCATTCTTTTCAGATGGGAAGACGGAGGCTCGCAGGAGGAAAGGGAGCCTGGAGCTCACTGTGCTTAGTAACAGAGGCAGAATCTGAACCTACGACTGTCAGACTCCAGGGCCCACACTCCCAGCCACGTGCAGAAACTAAAAAGTTCTTCCCCATTCCACAGTGGAGATGCCACTGTGTGTCACCCCCTCACCTCCATCCCTAGTTTTAGCCAAGAACAGATTGACAGGAAGTGAAGTGCTTGACCTGGGCTAAAGGGGGGGCCTTGGCCGCAATGGGCAGGGGGCCAGGGCATCCACTGTGTAATGTGACCCTGGCCACCTGCCCTGACCGCCGGGTGTCCAGGCTGGAGCAAGGTTCACCTAGGGCCGAGTCCTGGGGATGTCAAAACAAAGGACCACAACCAGAGATCACAATGACGGAAAGTGATTTTCTCATAGTTCCAGGGGCCCAGTCCAAAGTCACGGTGTGGGCAGGATCGCGCTCCCTCTAGGGGAGGATTTTTCCTGCCTCTCCTGGCTCCCGGCGGCTGCCCAAATCCTGGGTTTGCTGCTGCACTGCTCCTGCCCTCTGGCTCCTCGTCACGCGGCTTCCCTGTGTATGTCCGTGTGCCTGAATTCCCTTTTCCTATAAGGACACGATCATCAGGCTCAGGCCCACTCTCATCCGGTAGGACCTCACCGCATCTGAAAGGACCCTCTTTCCACATAAGGCCATGGTCTTAGGTTCTGCATGGACATGAGTTTGGGGGGACACAATTTGCCCCAGCATGCCCACCAGCCATCTGTCCTTCGACTCGGCCAACCTTCACAGACAGCCCACTCTGCCAGGCTGTGTTTCAGATGCTGCTGACACAGCCTGTTGGGAAGGGTTTCAGAAGCCCAAAGAAGGAAGAGAGCACTTATGTCTGGGGATAGTCAGGGACGGCTGCATGGTGAAGGTGACAATTGAACCGGGCCATGGAGAGGGAGCAGGAATGTGCCGCATGGGTGGGTGAGGGCGGGGGGCAGCCGGGCCCCTCCAGAGTCAACAGCACAAGGGTATGTTCTGGGTTCACGCGTCTTCCCTTCAACAGCTGGTTTCCCAAAAAGCCCCTTCTCTTGTCACCGTCTATACCACCTGGCTGGCTAGTAACAAGCTCGGCAGGAAGTTCACGAGCGCTCTGGACCTCCTCTCCCCCTGACCACAGGCCCTCAGTGCATGCCCGTGCCCCATGAGGAGTCATCCCCTCCAGGGGCTGGAGGAGGACAGGAAGCTAGGAAGAAGCCCACGTCAGCTCCAAGTTGCTCCTGAGCTTCTCTACCGTTGTCCAAGCCACACACCTTGGTTCCCCGCCTGCCCTGTCCATGCACTGTGCAGACAAGCACTTCCCAACATCCACCAGCAACTCCCAGGCCATGAGTTCCACCCGCTGGCTCCCTGGTCCCCAAGGGATGCCATGGAAATCCTTGTTAAACCTCAGCTGGTTGCCCTTCATCTATTCTTATGTGAACAAAACCACCCAGGTTTGAATGTCTCCAGGCACCTATGTGGCTTGTCAAGCTCACAGAGGTAGAGAGTAATAGAAGCTCTAATAAACACCAGCCTTCCTCCAAGCAACCGCCTTCTCTCTATTCTTTAGGACACGGGCTGTGAATCTTGCCTCCCCAGGACTTGGTTTTAGGGAAAGACAGACTCTTGCAAATTGTTTGGAAAGCTATGAGTGAATGGGGAACAGAGGGGAGACACTTCCTCAGAAACCAGGTCCCCACTACACGCTGGTTCGTAATGTCCCCACGAGTTGAGTTGAGTGCTGGGACAATGGTTGAGTGTCTCCTATGCACTCTCCTAAGCCTTAACATGTATATACACATTAATTATCACAGCACCCCTTTAAGAGAGGGATTCTTATTATTCCACTCTACAGAAAAGAGCAGTAATACCCAGAGAAGTTCAGTAATTTGCCCACAGTTACACAGTCTAGGAAGTCACAGACCTGGGCTTCAAACCCAGAAAGCTTGCCTGATCCCTCACTTCATGTCTGCTGCTTCTCTCTACGTCCACCAACTGCCAGGCTAGAGGCCTGATGGTGGCAGGGGATGGAGAGCACTTTAAATTCAGGCAAGAAGAAGAAAAACAAGGTGTAGGAGGAATCCGGCTTTCTGTGGTTTCTTTCACTTATAGAAGCACAAAAGCTTGTGTCAAGAGCATTCACCCCAGACGTAAGGACCATTCCTCTCCCAGTCCACCAATACCAATGTCAATCATTATTGCTTTAGTCGAATTCCAGCTGGCTCAAGAACACACGGGACAGGAAGGAGCATGGACCTGACCCAAGAAACCTCCCTGTGAAAGCCCTGCCCTGGGTTCCACTGTAGCCACTCCCAAGGCTCAGCTCCTCCCAGATTCTCTAACAGGCACCCATCTGCTGCTGACCCACAAAGAAAAGACAGCCCAGTGCAGGAAGAGGGCACTGTGGCACCACTCTGGGGGAGAGCCATGTTGGGTTGTTCTAGAACATTCTGGGATACAGACACCAATGAGTCATGGGTGAGCAACTGCTCTGGGTCTCCTGCAGTGGCCAGCACTGTGCTGAATCTGCATGCTTCAAGAATACGTTGATGAGCTGGATCAATGAACATCACAGACCAGACAGTGTACCTGGGAATGAACGCCAGGTCACACTGGACGCTTCCGTTTTTGCAAAGGGTGAGGAGAAACCATTGGCATGAGGGTGATCCATGGAGGAGTTGGGGGTGGGAGGAGAGTGGAACTGAACTTAGTGAAGGACATGGGATTTCAAGTCAGGGGAGGGACAAGGGGGAATATGTGTCAGTTTGGGGGAAGAGCAAAGCCAAAAATAAAAATGTTAAAAGGTTAAAAGACCAAAGCTAGGCCAGGTACGGTGGCTCATGCCTGTAATCCCAGCACTTTGGGAGGCCAAGATGCATGGATCACCTAAAGTCAGGAGTTCGAGACCAGCCTGGCTAACATGGTGAAACCCTGTCTCTACTAAAAATACGAAAATTGCCCAGGTGTGATGGCATGCACCTGTAGCTAGCTACTCGGGAGACTGAGGCAGGAGAATCACTCGAACCCTGGAGGCACAGGTTGCAGTGAGCCAAGATCGCGTCACTGCACATCAGCCTGGGTGACAGAGCAAGACTCAACCTAAAAAAAAAAAAAAAAAAAACAACCAAAGAGAGAGGTTGATATCTAAAAATATTCCAATATTCCTTCTTTCATTCTCAGCATTGAAAGCTCTTCTTGCATAACTGGCCCCAGACCACCTTTCCAGCTTTCAAAATAATGTTGTGCACTGCTCACTACGGTAACAGAGTCACTGATACCAGTGAGAACTCTCCTTTCCAGGATGCCAAGAGCTTGCTGTTCATTCTCCCCACTCTGTGTCCTTGTCAGACCTCACTTGCCAATCCCAGGCCTCTAGAAAGTCTCTGCCAGTTCATGAGAATTTGTGCCTGAAACAAAACCGATTTTCTATACCTGCTTGGCCCAGGAGATTTTTCCCCTTCTTTATTTGCTCTTTGGTTATTTATAGTCATAACTTCCCATCCTTTGGGCCACCAAATAGTTCCATGGCCTCTGCAACAGCCTCCAGGCTGCCCTCCAGGCATTGGGGTAACACTTTCCATGGTCAGCTTGTTTTTTCTGAATTATGCACTTGGAACCTTGGAAGCAAGTGGTCTTTGATGGTTTTCAACCTTGGGATTTTGGACCAAATGCTGCCTTCTCTGTGACCCATTTCTTTCCATCAAAAGGTGTGTGTAAGTCTTGCTGAAAAACTGCATCCAAGACTGCTCTGTATTGAATCCAACCCCCAAAAAGTATGTGTTGCAAACTTAATCCTCAATGCAACCGTGCTGGGAGGTGGGGCCTAATGGGAGGTGTTTAGGTCATCAGGGCCCCACCCCTTGAAAGGATGAATGACAATTATAAAAGGGCCTGAGGCTATGAGTCTGCTGCATCGCTTTCCCTGGCTCTTTCACACTTCTGCTGTGAGATGACACTGCAAGAAGCTCCTCACCAGATCCAACGCCTTGATCTTGGACTTCCCAACCTCCAGAACCATGAGCCTAATAAATTTCTGTTCATTATAAACTTCCCAGCCTGTGGCATTCTGTTATAGCAGCATAAAATAAGACAAAGATATCGCTGTATTGCCAGAACTGTGCTTTGGGCCAATGGCCATGACCAGCAGGCCCTTGGGCCAGACATGGAGCTGCCACGTCTCCCAAATGAGAATTTCCCGAAGTCTTCTCCATCAGAGTCATTTTGGTACTATCTAACTCCAAAGCAGCATCATTAAAATGGAAAAATGCTACCCAGGAAAGGGAACCTCTGAGTCTACTCACAACTGCCTAGTCAAAGCTTCTTTAGTTGGATGTAACACAAAACCCACTTGAGCTAGCTTAAAACAAACAATTTTTTTTAATAAACTAAGATTAATAAAGACACAGAATTATTACAAGAAAAGACGGTGGGGCCTCAGCACACCCTGTGCAGCTGCACAGGACACTGCCTCCGAGAGCCTTGGGCTTTTGGTTTAACACTCGGCCACTGCCATCTTGAAATGCTTAATAACTTGACCTTTGACCAGCTCAACACTGCTGGGACCCTCAGGAGATGGTATAGAACACTTCTCAGCATATCCCATCCAACAGGTGAGGAACTGGGGGTATTTATCCCCCAACTCCCATCCATGGCGACTGAGGACCCCCTAGCACTCCTGGTCTGCCCATATGTGGGCTGAGAGGAGCTATCAGGTGGGGATAGGAACTGCCAAGTGGGACATTTTTGGTACTCACACAAAGTCAACAGCATGCGCTTAGTCCATTCCTGCTCCTGTAACAAACTACCTGAGACTGGGTGGTTTATAAAAAGCAGAACTTACCCTGCTCTGGAGGCTGGGATGTTCAATATCAAGGCACTGCAGGCTTCACGTCTGCTGAGGGCCTGGACTCTGGTTCCACGGTGGCGCCTTGTTGCTGTGCCCTTCAGAGGGCATGAGTACTTTGTCCTCGCCTGACAGAGGAGACAGAAGGGCAAAGGATCTGGCTACTTCTTCAGAGCTTGACATAAGGCACTGATCCCATCAATAAGGGAGAAGCCCTCAAAGCCTGATCACCTTCTAAAGTCCCCACCTCCAAATACTATCAAATGGGGTCTTAGGTTTCAACACAGGAATCTGGGGAGATATAAACATTCAGACCCTCACACATTGAGCATGAGAGTGTCCAGGGCACAGGCAGGCAGTGGCAACCTCAGGCACAGTAAATCGCAGAAAGCAGGGAGTGGATGACTAGGTGACCCTTATCTAGAATCGTACCAGTGAGAACACCACACCCTGCTGCCACCTTCCAGTTCTAGGCAGGGTTTGATGCTGAGACAAGCTAAGAATCTTAGAAACTCAGGGTCGCACCCTCCCACTCCACAGATGTGTGAACACACAGAATATAGCATCTCAATTATGCCAAACCCAATCTCAAAATTCAGAATGAAATTCAAACTCACCCCCATTTCGAAGCACAAGGCCAGGTGCTCTGTGATCTGGGCCCCTGACCCCTGACTTCTGACTGTGACTCCTGTCCATCTCCTCCAGGTCCCCCATGCCCTGCACTCAAGCTGCAGGAGCCTCTTCTCACTCCAAGCCCATTCCCACCTTTGAGTCCATCTAGCACCTTTGCCCTCTGCCTGCAGCATCTCCTTCTCCCCTTCACACTGGACCCTTGTCATCTTCAGAGGGCAGCTCAGATGTCACCTGCTCAAAGAACCCTTCACAGACCACACTAGCTCCCCTCACATTAATTTCCAGCAAGGCACCCTGTTTCCACGAAAGCACACGTCACAATTGATCATTCAGTTTTTACTTATTTCCTTTCTAATCCCCTGTCTCTACACTAATTTCAAATCCCATGAGGGCACGGGACTGTGTTTTGCCCACCACTGCATCCCCAGAGCCTAGCTCGGCTCCCTGAGGCTCAATGTTTGGCAAATGAATGAATGCATTTCAGTTGCTGAAGTTCTCCGTGTTCAAAGGGCACCTCCAGAAGGCACCACTAAACAGAAAACATTTCAGGCATAACAGCTGTAACATGTGGCAGCTAGGCCTCAAAGATATCCACAAGTTTAGGGGTTTAAGGACTCCCCAGGAATGGCCCCACTCGAATGCCGGGAACCTGTAAATATGTAACATTCTGTGGCAGAGGGGAATTCAGGCAGCAGATGGAATGGAGGCTGCTAATCAGCTGACCTTAAAACAGGGATATTACCCTGGGTTATCCAGGTGGGTCAGATCAATCACAGGGTCCTTAACTATGGAAGAAGGAGGTGGAACAGAGAATCAGAGAATAAAGGAGGCAGAGGTCAGAAAGATACAATGTTGCTGGCTTAAGATTAAGGAGGGGGCATGAGCCAAACAATGCAGGCAGGTTCTAGAAGCTGGAAAAGGCAAGGAAGGGATTCTCTCCTGGAGCCTCCAGAGGAGCCAGCCCTGCCCACACCTTGATTCTAGCCCAGTGAGATGCATGTCAGACTTCTAACTTCCAAAACTTGCATTGTTTTCAGCCACTAAATTTGCAGGACTTTGTTACAGCAGCCATGGGAAGCGTACAGTGTTAACAGGCTTTCTCTAAGCAGATACTCACTCACTTGATTCTCGCAGCAGCCGTCTGCAGAGGTACCAGTGCTATTCTTATTTTATGGATGAGGAAACTGAGGCACTGAAAGGTTAAGTTGCTGCCCAGGTTCCACTGCTAATAAGGGCAGAGCTGGGGCCATAGACCAGGCGGTGGGCTCTGGAGTCCATGCTGGTGCCAACTGTACGACGATGGCTGCCAGGGGCGTCTGCAGGGCTTGAATAAGGTCACGGGGGGAGCACTTAGCACAGCATGTGGTACGTGGCAAACCATGTGACCTGGAGGATCGACTTCATCCTGCTTAAAGAGCCAAAGGCCTTCCTGTTCTGGAGTGATGCCGCATGGCTTCCCATTGCTGTCCTTGGCTCTGGGGACATTGGTAAGCAGATGACTTACTGGGTGTTACAGAAACGACATGGGATTGGGGCCGGTGACAGAGGCCTGGGTCAGAACTTCCACATTCCCCAGGACTGCGGGGCCTTGCCAAGCTCTGTGTGTGGGTGCCCCACAGATCACCTGGAAAGCATTCCCTGTCTCTCATCACTCAGAAGTGCCTGCAGCTGCACCATCTTGTTCCTCCTGCGGCCCTGATCCGCCACCCCGTGAACTTCCAGCGCCAAGGTGGTTCCTGCTTGCCCCTGTCCAGCAAAGAAGGGGGAGGTGCCTCCTGAAAAGGGAGGAGCTTTGGTCTTCCTTGCCCTGCCCGGAGTTCAAGTGATACACAACATGTGTATGTTGAGATGGATTTTCTCCTCAAATGATCCCTCCAGGAGGGCAGGCTGAGCGCTGTGAAGAGCAGCTGTGTACTCATCTAAGGGGAGGGCCGGCGGCCATGGAAAACAGCCCTGCCCGGCTCCCTGCGCGACACAGACAGCCCCACAGCCTCACTTCCTGCTGCCTCTCTCCCCGGGACCCTGGCGCCGGTTGCATTCAGCTCTGAAAAACGAGAAAGGATTTGGGCGAGAAGCAGGAGGCACTTGAGCTCTGCAATGGGGCTCTGGGTTTTTTTTTTAATTAAAAATTAAAAATAAATCTTCAGTGACTACAGAGAAAAAAGCATTTCTCTCCAATCCAGGCGCTGTTAACCTTCTGGGGATCTCAGACCCCTCTGGAAGTCTTACAAAGCCAATAAGCCCTTTTCAGAATGTTTTCAGATGTATAAAATTTGTGGAATTAGAAAAGAAACAATTACACTGAAATACAGTTATCAAAATATTTTAAATTGTGATATAGTCAGATGTGTGCTTTTTAAGAAACGTGGATCTCACAGAGTCTAATCATGTCATTACCTCAAAGTAGCACTGAGCTCAAATTATAATTTGAAAAAGCAGCCATGGCTTATGTGATAAGAAAATATCTGTGATTTTGTTGGTGACAAAGTGACAGATTCTGTTAAAGTGACTGGCCTGTTGCCTATGTCCATAATGGAAAAGCTAAATTTCAGTTGGACCTTAGAGAAGATTAAGATGCAATAATTTTCCCTCCAGCTTCACCAGTGCCCTGAACTGTCCCATGGATATGGTGGAATTCAGGGATAATCAGAACACTCTTGACTGCCATTTGTCTTGCTCAGTTAGTTAACAAGAGAAATCCCTCAGCAATGAAGCTGGAATAATATTCAGGCAAGCACACAAAGTCTATGAGATTCTAAATTTTGTGTTTTTAAAAAGGCACCCTCAGAGAAGGGGAAAAGCCTAATATAAATTTGGTTGTTATTTCTAAGTATTTAGAGGGGTTTATTTTTCCTTTTTTGTTCATCATCTATATGTCATTTTTATTATTAAACTCGTAGAATGAAAAGGAGGCCTTCCATAGACAGTGATGACTATAAGCAGAAAGTTTCATTTTAACATTCTACAAGAGTACTGTTTGGATGATCTATAATGGATTCATATTACATTTTAAATTAAAAGCTAATACAGGCTGGATACAGTGGCTCACACCTGTAATCCCAGCACTGTGGGAAGCTGAGGCCAGCAGAAAGCTTGGGCCCAGGACTTAGAGACCAGCCTGGCCAACATGGTGAAACCCCATCTCTACTAAAAATACCAAAATTAGCCATGGTGGCATGCGCCTGTAGTCCCAGCCATCTGGGAAGCTGAGATGGGAGAAATGCTTAACCCCGGGAAACTGAGGCCGCCGTGAACGAAGATTGTGCCACTGCATTCTAGCCTGGGTGACAGAGCCATACTCTGTATCAAAAAAAAAAAAAAAAAAAAATCTACTACATAACCATTGCGTTGTATACTTTAAGTGAGTGAATTGTATGGTCCATATGTTATACCTCAATAGAGCAGTTAGAAATGTTTAATTAATTAATTACCAAGATTTGGATACTCAAGTTGGACACGTGATTACCTTGGACAACTTGTTAATTAATTAAAAGCTAATCAGTCAAACAAACTGTAAAAAAAATTATGAGTCACTTGGGACATGTAAACATCATTTGCATATGGGACGATATTGAGTATCATTACATATTTTAGGTGTAATGATAATATTATGGTTATGTTAACAGGAAAGGTCCAGAGTGTACAAGGTTTCTGTGCTATTTCTTACAAATGCATGTAAGTTATAATTAGCTAAACATAAAATGTTGCATTAAAAAAAGAGAGAGCTCCTTACCTTTTAGAGATACATACTGAAACAGCTAGAGGTGAAAAGATAGACCATGAATTTGTTTCAAAATAGTGTTGCTTGGGGTTGTCGGGGTGGAATATAGAAATAAGATCGGTGAGGGGATCTTTGTTAACATTGAGTGGTGAGTACACAGAACTTTGTTCTGCTTTTGTAAACACTTGAAATTTTCCATAATCAAACTTCTTTTTTTAAAGATTAGAGACAGTGGCTTACTATATTGCCCAGGCTGGTCTCAAACTCTAGAGCTCAAGCGATCTTTCTACCTCAGCCTCCCAAAGTGCTGGGATTACAGGTGTGAGCCACTGCACCCACTCCAAACATTTTTAAATGCTCACCATTTTGAAAAATTAACTGGACAAGCAGTAAAAAGGAAAATTGCAGAAAGTAATCAGGTTTCTAGAGAAATTAAGTTTTGTGTTGTGAAAACTCAAGAAAGAAAGAATCACTGTATTTGCCACTGTTCTCCTTTTGTTTTATAAGTTGAGGGAGTTTTAATAAATAAACTTATCATCCTTGCTCCCCACCTAACACAAACCAACACACAAGGGGAAGAAAGCCTGCCCAGTGTTCGACTGTAAGGCAGCGCTGCCCACTGCGGGGTGCAAAGGACTTCTGGAATTGAGACCCAGACTGGGGCCCCAGGCCTGCCTCAGCCACAGGCAATCCCTTCCCCACTTCAAGCCTCAGTTTCCCCACTATCGGACTGAGGAATTTTACAGAAACCTCTACGCTTCTTTCCAGCTTATGCGCTTTGTGATTATCAGAGTCGTGTTTACTTGGGCCCTAGCTAAGCAGGCCCCAGGGCCTGCAGGCCACCCTCCATCACACGGGCTCTGACATGTCCCAGGGAAGTCACAAGCCCCCGATGCTTCCAAAACCATGGCGCTCCGCGCCCCACTGCAGGCCTAGCCTGCGAGGCCAGGCGGAGGTTTCCATGTGAGTGCCTCTCACGTTGCCGAGGGCTGGCCTGAGGGTGTTCACAGGGACCCCATGGGTGAAGGGAGAGGGTGTGAACAGCAGCGAGCCCCTCTCAGGCCTGGCCAGTGGGCGTCCCCATCCTTTGGGACTCACTCTGTCCCGCCTGCCCACACCCCCAGAACCCTGGCTCATCTGCTCCTGATCTGTGCCAGCTGCTCCCAGGTTGTGACCTGGGAGGCTTGCAGACTCATAGGACCTGGCAGTGGCCAAGAACAACAAGGGCTTCGTGGAGGCCACTGGCAGACAATGAGGCACAGGCGAGGCACGGGCCTTGTGGGGTGCACTTGACCCTCTTACATGGGCCAAATTCACACCCAAGCCCTGCAGGCTCTGAGATGGCATGGCTCACCTTCTTACTACATTCAGGAATCCAGGATCATTCTGCCTTTTTGGGCTCTGGACATCCTGGCTCCAAACCACCATTGGCATCCTGACCTGGAAACCTCCCCCAGAACCACCCTCCTTAGGAACGGGCATTCTCCAGTATGGTTCGACAGAAACATGGCTTACAGGATATCTGCAGGCAATACACTACCAAGGCTCTACGGTCAAATGAGTTTGGGAAACACTGGGTAAAACAAAATGACCCGTGTCTTCCTGCAGGCCTTCTCAGAGTGTTTACTGTGCCAGCATGCGTTGTGAATTTCAACTACTGAGAGGGGCATATGGGATGTAGCATTGCCTCTGCTGATCTGACCCCAGAACTTGATAAACTGGCATCTCATGGATTGATGGTCTGTGTACTTCAGGAAATACAACTTCAGACGATAATCCTCTCCACTGGTGGTGGCACAATCAGAGGCTGTGGGGAGGCTTTGGTGCCATTCTGTCCTTTCATTTGGAATTTGCTGGGTTTTTTTAAATCAACCCCATTCACCCTGGTGCTGTATTTTGGCAACTTACCTTTTCAGCCTAAATGCAGGACTTACATTGCCTATACTAATCTGCTTGGATTCCTGTTCCAGTGACTCTTAACAGTTATGGCTGGGGCCACACTTGTTCTTCAGAGTGTTTTCTGGTCTCCAAACATTCACCCACTTGAGAAAATTTTACAGAGCCCCTATGTATGCAAGACCTGGCCAGGGACTTGTCAGGCCAATAGGGAATGTACAGAGGACATCCCACCCACCAAAACAGGTGGGTCCCTCTCACTCTGCTCACGCCTTGTGACTATCCCCATCTATGGGACCTCAGCAGTAACTTCAGAAATTACCAGAAGATGTTTCACGAAAGCAAGGAGTTTGATCCCACAAGTCTAAGATCAGGACCAGCAAATAGAAAGGCAGGGGTGAGGAGCTACTCACATTCTCAGCTCCAGTCACGGGCAGGGGTGAGGAGTTGCTTGCATTCTCAGTTCCAGTCATGGTGCCCTCCCAGTGTTGAGATACAGCGGTGACAACCTGACCCCAAAGCCATTCTGTCTGTCTGAGGTGGGACAGTGACTCCCAGGGCGGCCTCCTCAGGCCCCCTGGAGAACTCCACTCTACCCTCCCACTTGCTTACTGTGCCAATGACTCATTGCCATGTAACAAATTACACCCCAGCAACAGCTTTAGGAGAGCTCATGAATTCATGAGTCATCAGCTTGGGTAGGACCCAGAGGGTGATGCTTCCTTCCGCAGGACCTCAAGGGATTTGCAGCAAAAGGTTAACCTGACCCACAGAAGGTCTGACCTTTGCCCTCAGCTCCTGGGGTGTCACCTATAGGCCCTTGGAGAGTCCTGTCTGATGTATCTTTTTTTACCTGGGGCCTTGGCCACCCCGGAGTCTATGCTAATAATGAGATTCATGGTGGGACCTTTGGACCAAGTAGTATGAGCTTGACCTGCAGAAGGGCTGGAGGCTTATGTCAGCCACATAACCAACCCCCAACAAAGACTCTGGACAGTGAGGCTGGGGCAGCATCCTTGGATGGTAATGCTCTGTGTGTGCTATCACATGCTGTTGTCACAAGGAGTTAACACTGTCCACGACTCCATGGAGAGGGACAGCTAGAAGCCCCATGCTGGCAACCCTCCTGGACCCCGCCCCATACATCCGTCTCCTTGACTGAGTTATTTTTATTTTATTTTTTGAGACAGGTTCTTACTCTATCTCCCAGGCTGGAATACAGTGATGCAATCATAGCTTACTGCAGCCTTGGCCTCCCAGGCTCAAGCAGTCTCCCACCTCAGCCTCCCAAGTAGCATGCCACCATACCTGGCTAATTTTTTTTTATTTTTTTGTAAAGTCAGGCTCTCACTATGCTGCCCAGGCTGATCTCAAGCAATCCTCCTACCTCGGCCTTCAAAAGTGCTGGGATTACAGGCATAGCCACTACACCCAGCACTCTTGGCCAATCTAAATCTCATCCTGTAATAAATTGTAACCATTGAGTATGGATGGCCATGATTGACTGTGATTTCTGTGAGTCCTTCTAGCAAATTATCAAACCTAAGGGTGGATTGGGGACCTGAAAACTCTGCAGTTGGTATCAGAACTGAGTGTGGTCTGGGAGACTTCCCTAACTTTGCAATGGAAGTCACAGTGGTATTCAGCTGGTGAGTACATAGGCCTGAAGGTCCAAGATGGCTTTGTTCACATGTCTGGAGTCTGGACAGGTTAGCTGGAAGACTGGGCTCATCTGGGATTTCAGCCAGAACACCTATGTGTGGCTCCTTTGGAAGACACTATCAGACTAATTGGACTTCTTACATAGAAGCTGACTCCACCCTGAATAGGTGGCCCAAGATGAGCCTTCCCAGAGGCAGAAGTGGAAGGGGACCGTCTCTTGAGGCCTGGCTTAGAAACTGGATGGCATCACTTTGCCACATTCTGTTGGCCCAGCAGTCATGGAGTCCATCCAGACCCGAGGGGAGCAGTGGGAAGAATGTGTAACCCTCTTTTCCCTGCCACACTCACTCCTCTTACACTAGGGTTTGCCAAGTCCTCTCATTTCCCACCTGGGCTTTCTCCCCGCTTTCACTGACATGGACCTGGAACAGCCCCACCATCCATGGTCCTATGCCAGGCCTCAAGCCTTAGATGATGGGAAGAGACATGTTCACCTGGACTCTGTGAATGTAACCTTATCTGGAAAAAGAGTCTTTTGTAGATGTAATTGTTAAGGATTTTGAGATAAGACCATGCTTTATTATCCAGAGAGACCTGAAACCCGGTTACCAGTGTCCTTTCAGGAGACAGGAGAGCAGAGACAGAGAGCTGCAGAGAAGTGGCAGGAAGACAGAGCCAAGAGTAAAGTGATGCATCTCCAAGCCAGGGAAGTCCTAGGATGGCCAGCAACACGAGGCCAAAGAGACAACAGATTCTCCTTCTGAGCTCACAAGAAGGCGCCAACCCTGACAACATCTGGATTTAGGTTTCTGGCCTCCAGAACAGAGGAGTGCCTGTTTAAATCCACCTGCTTTCGGTCATTTGTTATCATTTGTTATGGCAGCCCCAGGGCACTCACATACCCTCTGCAGCACTCTTAGCTCTACCCTGTGAAGCCATCCACCAGGAGCCTGGGATTCCTTCCTGAGTCTTTGAATCACCTTCCATGCCTAATAAAGGCTCTGCCCAGGACCTCTTGCCCTTATCCAATGGTGTTACACTGCGGGGATACATCTATGAAGAGCCAACATGTTGAAAACTCCACTCCCCATCAGGATTTGAGTTCTAAGTCCTTATCTCTTGCTAAGGAATGAACCCTAAGCCCATGAGAGGGTGGGAGGAGACAGAGATCTTGGAGACCAGTGTTGCTACATGAGCAGAGATCAAGGCCTATGGCAAACATTCTCTAGAAGAAGCAGGTGTAAAACTGGACAAAGTTGTTACAAACAACCATGTCAGGGTTCTGAAAATTGACAAAAGGCAGACAACAAACTGAGAAGAGTCTATGCTTGAAAAACAGCTTCAGCTTTGGGTAAGAACATTGGAAGCTGCTGCCTTCTTACCCGAGCCTCTCCCATCTCCCCACCCTTCTTGATCAGCAGGAAATACAGCTTTGCCAGCATGGAGTTGGCTTTGAAAACCAGCACCTGGGCCACCAGATGGAGTAGACTCGGAGGTTAGGGGGTAAAAATCCAAGGCTTGCTCAGCTAACAGGGGTGATCTGAAAACAGGAAGAGAATACCCACAGCTTTGGTGGCCAGAGGCTGAGGTCTCAGCTGGGCTGAGCAGCAAGCAGCCAGAGGTTCATGAGAGAGGCACAGAGGTTGATATGAGATCGCCCCTGGTCCTGGGTTGTCTAGAAAACTGCTTCTGCCCAGGGGAAACCAACAAGCCCACTGGGAAGTGAAAGCAAGGAAGATCTGAAAATTGGGGAACTTTAAACACACTCTCCGACTGTATGAATCCATTCTCTCTCTGCCATAAAGAACTGCCCAAGCCTGGCTAATGTAGAAAGGAAAGAGGTCTAATTGACTCACAATTCAGCATGGCTGAGAAGGCCTCAGGAAACTTACAATCATGATGGAAGGTGAAGGGGAAGGAAAGCACCTTCACAAGGCAGCAGGAAAGAGAAAGAACCCCATGATTCGATTACCTCCACTTGATCTTTCCCTTGACACGTGGGGATTATGGGGATTACCATTCAAGATGAGATTTTGGGTGGGGACATAGCCAAATCATATCAGCAACCTATAGAAGATCTACTGCAGATAATGGAAGCCTTCAGGTTCGAGGTATTTGACTACAACATCTAACCAAGTCATTGACTGAACACTAAGCTATGCAGAGACAAAGGAAAAGACCAGGAAGGTAGGCTAAAAAACAAAAAATAAGAATCAAGCAAGACTGGGCAGAGACATCAGTGGCTACACATTACGGGGGGAGATGAACTTTGCAATTTGGGTCCAGGAACGTTACTTAAGAAGGAAAAACAAAACAACTCTCAAAAATATGATTCACAAGCCAGGCACAGTGACTCACACCTGTAATCCCACCACTTTGGCAGGCCCAGGTGGACAGATCACTTGAGGTCAGGAGTTCAAGAGCAGCCTGGCCCACATGGTGAAATGCTATCTCTACGAAAAATACAAAAAAATTAGCTGGGCATGGTGGTACACACCTGTAGTTCCAGCTACTCAAAGGCTGAGAGGCTGAGACAGGACAATCGCTTGAACCCAACAGGCAGAGGCTGCAGTGAGCTGAGATCATGCCACTACACTCCAGCCTGGGCAACAGAGCAAAACTCCATCTAAAAATAAAAATAAAAATAAATATATATATATGATTCAGGACCCAGATTTACCGTAATATATTACTTTAAGTGCCCAGCACTATGGAAAGACCCCTGTGGCAGGGAACTGAAGCCTCTTGCCCATAGCCATGTGTGGGAGCCACCTTGGAAGCAGATCTGCCAGCCCCAGTTGAGCCTTCAGATGAGACTGCAGCCCAACTGCCCTCTTACAGTATTACAGCCTCATGAGAGACCACAGCCACCCAGCTGAGCTTCTTCTGACCTCCCAACCCTCAGAAACTGTGTAAGATAGATGTTTATTGTTGTCTTAAGCAGCTAAATTTAAGAAAAAAAAATTGTTTTACAGAAGGAGATAACTATACATGCGGCTTCTTCAATGGTGGGGGAGGGACCAGGAAGGCCTCTGTTTTTCCTTTGGTGCAGGAGCTATGGAATCGCTGTAGAAAATTTAAATTAGTTCCACAAACATGAGTTTGGCTCCTAGGCCCACAGAAGCAGTTTGTAAGTGAATATAATATTCTAAACGTTAAAAAAAAAAGTTACCCATTCTTAACACATTTGCTCCTATGAGATTTCTTCCTTTCTAAATAGAACAATGATATCAGGATCCCTGAAATGCCCTTCCTGTGGATGGGAACAGTGGGCTCTGGGTGTAAAGTGAGCTCAGCATTTATTCTTGTTGTTCATCAGTGAAACGAGCACAGCCCAGCCCTGAGAGGATTCCATGCTTGGGTGGCAACAAGAAAACCAAATAAAGCTGCACACATTCCAGGAGGGGCTGCCATTGAAAATGTGGTGTTAATTGGCTCTCTTGAGGGATCTTCCCAGGGGTGAACAGGGAAGAAGGGCGAGAGAATGTGGGCTCCACAAGGCAAACATTGAGAACATTCATCGCCGTGAGGAGCTGAGAGCGATCCAGGCAGGGCGGTGGATGGATTAAGCTCATGGCTGGGCAAGGAGGAGCCAGTGCCGGCACGACTGGTGTGAGCACCACGGGAGGCCACCAGCACGGCGCCGTGCTCCAGAGGAGAACATCGAGCCCAGAGCTCCATGGCCCACACTCCATCCCCCATCTGACCATGAAACCCCAGGGACATCTGTCCCAGATATCAGAGGGCAGTCTTACCACAGGGACATGGGGATGAGCACCACCCTGGGTCTGATTTGTGGCAGTCATGAGGGTCACCATTGTCACCATCACCGTCATCAGCCACACACCCACTGCAATCCTACAGGGCAGGTACTATTATTCTCCCCTTTTAACTAATGACGAAACAGAGGGTCAGAGATGGTGATTCACTTGCCTAAGGTCACATAGCTTATGAGTTTATTCAAAATAGTCTCCAAGCCCAGATCTGTTTGACTCCAAACCCCATGTCTTAGCTACTATCATATACCTTGCATAACATCAGTGAATAATATGCCAGTAATCATTCCTTTTGTAATATTTCAATAGTACCACTGCCCAAAATTCTGAGGCAAAGTTCTCAGTTGTTGGGTATCATGTTACAGTCCATTTAAAAGTCTTTAGGAAAATAGAAAGTACTGGAGACTTCAGGGCTGCAAAGAGACTACAGAGGAGAGTTCTGTTTTCTTTCTTTCATTCTTCTCTGTTGTTGTTAACATTAAGTAATTCAACTTAAGGGGAACAGTTTTATTTGAAAGGGAAAGGAGGAGATAGAGACCATCGCTTGTTGAGGATATTGTTTTTATGTTTCCTCTCCAAAGTTGTAGTTCACTCCATGGTTCTTACTTCATGTCTTTCATTTTAAGTAGATTTTTTTGAATAGGTAAGACTTTTACACAACTCAAAATGGAAAAGGAACCAGAGCGTCCAGTAGAAATCCCTGCCCACCATTTCCCTGTCACCCGGCTATCCCCTCTGTGTCTCCTTCCAGAGATGTTTTTGGTAAATTCCTTTTCACCAGATTGTAGAGGTCATCTACTCTGCTACACGCTGATTTGTTCACATCACAAGATACTTTAAATGAGTAAAGTGCACAGTGCTGCTGCTAGCACACAGTAGGTGATACAGGTTGGATGGGTGTCTCCTCCAAACCTCATGTTGAAATGTGAATCCCAATGTTGGAAGTGAAGGCTGGTGGGAGGTATTGGATCACGGGGGCAAGATCCATCATGAATGTTCCCTTGGTGATGAGTGGGTTCTCATTCGGTGAGTTCACATGAGATCTGGTTGTTAAAAGAGTCTGGGGCTGGGCGTGGTGACTCATGCCTGTAATCTCAGTACGTTGGGAGGCTGAGGTGGGAAGATCAATTGTCAGGAGCTGGAGGCCAGCCTGGCCAACATGGTAAAACCCTATCTCTACTAAAAATACAAAAAAATTAGCCAGGCCTGGTGGCACATGCCTGTAATCCCAGCTACTTGGGAGGCCAAGGCAGGAGAATCGTTTGAACTGAGGAGGCGGAGATTGCAGTGAGCCGAGATCATGCCACTGCACTTCAGCCTAGGTGAGAGAGCAAGACTCTGTCTCAAAATAATAATAATAAAATAAAAGACTCTGAGGCCTCCTTCATTCTCCCTCTTGCTCCCACTCTCAACATGGAAATGCTGGCTCCCTGTTCACCTTCCGCTGTGATTGAAACCTTCCTGAGGCCTCACCAGAAGCTGAACAGATGCCAGCACCACGCTTCCTGTACAGCCTGCAGAAATGTGAGCTCTTTTCTTTATAAATTACCCAGCTTTTCTTTACAGATTTCTAGGGAGAAAGCACTGAGCCGTGTGTGTGCCAAGTGGAGCAGCTTTGTTTGTCCAGCTCCCACTCCTTGGTTCACTATTCTCTCCTCTGGACCCTCAGCGACCTCGTTCCTCTGCACACATTCCCTGTGGCTGCCATCACAAACCACTGACTCTGTGCCTTAACATAACACACTTGTCCTCCCACCCTTCTAGAGACCAGAAGTCCAAAATGAGCTTCACTGAGCTAAAATCAAGTGGTGTGGGCAGGGCTGGCTCCTTCTAGAGGCTCCAGGGAGAATTCCTTTCCACATCTCTCTGGGCTTCTAGCACCTGCCACACTCTTTGGCTTGTGACCACTTCACTCCAGTCCCTGCTCAGCAGCACGTGGCCTCTTCTCTTCCATTTGGAATCTCCCCCTCCCTCCCTCTAATAAGAATGCTTGTGGCTTCATTTAGGGTCCACCTAGAAAAATCTCTTCACCCCAAGATCCCTAGCACCTCGCCAAGTCCCTCTTGTCCTCGAAGACAGCAGGCACAGCTATGGGGGCTGGGACCTCTCTGGGGGGCCTCTCACAATCTCCTTCACCCCCAGCTTCAGCAAGCTCTTCCAGAGAAAGGAGCTCATCATCAAGTCACTCTCTCTGGGCTTAAAATAAAAACCCCAGGCCAGGATCCATGCTGTCATTAAGAGGCTCCAATTTTTGTTCCCTAGAGAAGACTTTAGTTTGATCAAGGTACAGTTTGGCCATTGTACAGTGGAGGGGAGACTGTGCCTCTCTCAGCCACACCAGGGAGGTGACTGCTTGTCGTCAACCCTTGGGAAGCTGTTCTGGAACAGACTCTGTCTCTGGAAGGAAAGCCTCTGGGCAATGTGGAACCCAGGCCTTCCAAAACCCTATGTATGCCCTGGGCCACTCCGAGGGCTCTCCCGGCACAGCCCTCGCCTTCTAAAGGCGGGAAACTGAGCCTCAAAAGATCTGAGCCCTCTGACGTCCTGGATCTCCCCAAGGAACTTTGGGGGTGGAAGGCAGAGGGAACAAAAGAGGAGAGGTCTCCATGGCCTGGTGGAGCCTGAGGCCCCGAAGACAAGGGGGACCAGGCACCACTTTCCAGGAGGAAGTCCGGGTTATTTAGGGCTCTCCATGGCCCTCACAGCTCTCATCCTGCGCCACCCAGTGGGAAGGCACTGCTCTCACCAAGCAGGCGCCACCAGTACAGAGGCCGAGTGGGGAGGACGAGGTACCCCCAGACCCCACTGGGGATGTCTGTTCCTCATCAGTGCAACATGGAGGGGTCAGACCCCGGGGGTAACCAACTCTGGGGCGAACCACAGAGACCTCTGTGATCAGGGCCACCAGAGAGGATGGCAGGGCCTGACCTAGCACCCAGGGCCCCTGCACGGGGAGCTGTCTCTCCCAGACTCCAGGCTCCCGGTCTCTGGGGGGACCAGGGGTCAGGAGGCCACCTCTGGAAGCCTGTCTCCGTTTACCTTTCCAATCTGTGTCCTTTATTGGGATATCCAGCAGCAATTGTTGAGGCACTAAAAGCCCAAATTCTACTTGAACTTGAGTTATATCTGAATTCACATGCTACTTGAGCTGCAAGGTTGGGGCCTGGAACTGCCTTCCCTGGGAAGGGGCAGAGTGGGGCTGGCCCTGCCAGAATTGTTTTCTTGCAACTGGAGTGTGAGTGACTGACAGGTTTGGACAGTCATTTGGGAATTTACCTGCAACCCTCTACTTTGCCTTGGGTTTGTAGACAGGGGGAGCCATCAAGAAGGTAACTTGGCATAGACCCCAAAGCTGGGCAGAGGACAATGGAAGCTTCCAGTGCCATGGCTGTCCTCCCCATCCGGGGCACAGAACACATTTCTTCTCAGAGGTTGCTCCTGGGCTCATCCTCAGGTGGCAACGTTCACAGCACTACAACCATGGCTCTCCACCCGTGCCAGAGAAAATGTGAAAGACATTACACGATACGGCAGTTTTCCAGGTAGGAAAATCAACCAACTGCCTTAGAAAACAATTGTACCTCTGAGCTTCAAGTTCTGAATTCCCATCTTGGAAAGTCAAGCAAGATTCCATTCATGATGTTTTGGGCTCCCAAGTACCCAGTCCCTCGAGATGTTTAAAGTGTTGTCACCATGTCCTCAGCTTCCTGAGATGCTATTTGCCAGCACCACTGGGCGGGATACACAGTTAACGGAAAAGCGTGAGCAGCAACTCCAGGGATGGACTCCCATGTGTCTTTGCTTGAAATAAGCAAGAAAAAGGAATAAATATCTACAAAATGCAATTCAGGAAAGTCAGGGAGAGTATTGCCAAGTTTTATGGAAGAAAGTGACTCTTACCAGGCTTATATTTCACCAAGATTAGGGCTTAAACTTAATCAAAATAAGAATTAAGATTCAATTTATGGCCAGGCAAGAGGCCCATGCCAATAATCCCAGTGCTTTGGGAGGATGAGGTAGGAGAATCACTTGAGCTCCAGAGTTCCAGACCACCCTGGCCAACATAGTCAGACTCCATCTCTGCCAAAAATTTTTAAAAATTAGCCGAGTTTGGTGGTGCTTGCCTGTAGTTTCAGCTATTTGGGAGGCTGAGGTGGGAGGATTGCTTGAGCTCAGGAGTTCAAGGCTGCAGTGAGCTGTAATCACTACTCCAGCCTGCATGACAGAGGGAGACCATGTCTCTGAAAAAAAAAAAAATTATTTCTAGGGCTTAAGTAATGAGACATCTTGAGGCTGGGAAGAAAATGCTTCTCTAGGTTCTTATATTAGGGAAACAAGAACATTCAGAAATGTTTGGCATACAGGAATGCTCAGAAAAAAAAAATAAAAATAAAACAAACAGCAGGCTATTCAGAAAGACCAAAATAAAAATAAAAATAAAGCAAAAAGCAGGCTGTTCAGAAAGATAAAATTCTTGGCAAGTATAATCAATTTCTCACAAAATGGAATATTATTCAGCCTTAAAAAGAAAGGAGCCCCTGATGGTGGATGAACCTTGAGGACACTGTGCTCTTTAAAATAAGCCAAAAGGTCAAAAGTCCTGTACTCCTAGTGCTTTGAGAGGACAAGGGAGGAGAATCCTTGAGCCTTGGCATTCCAGACCACCCTGGCCAACATAGTAAGACTCCATCTCTGCCAGACCAACCCAAATGCCCATCAATGATAGGCTGGATAAAGAAAATGTGGCACATATGCACCATGGAATACTATGCAGCCACAGAAAAGAACAAGTTCACATCCTTTGCAGGGACATGGATGAAGCTGGAAACCATCATCCTCAGCAAACTAACACAGGAACAGAAAACCAGACACTGCGTGTTCTCACTCATAAGTGGGAGTTGAACAATGAGAACACATGGACACAGGGAGGGTAACATCACACACCTGGGCCTGTCAGGGATTGGGGGGCTAAGGGGAGGGACAGTATTAGGACAAATGCCTAATGCATGTGGGGTTTAAAACCTAGATGACAGGTTGATAGGTGTAGCAAACCACCATTGCACATGTATACCTATGTAACACCTGCACATTCAGCACATGTATCCCAGAACTTAAAGTAAAATTTTAAAAATTTTTTAATTAATAATAACTTAGCCGGGTATGTTGATGCACACCTGTAGTCCCAGCTATATATAAGTTCCAGTTATATGAAGGACCCAGAGTTGTTAAAATCTTAAAAACAGAAAGAAGCATGGTGGGTGCCCCGGGTCAGTGGGAGGGAGGATGGAAAATGAGGAGTTAATTTAAGGGTACAGAGTCATTGTCTGGGAAGATGAGGAGGCTGTGCAGATGGATAGTGGTGATGTATGCACAGCAATGAATGTGCTTAATGCCTTTGAACCAAACACTTAAAAATGGTTACAATGAGGCCAGGTGTGGTGGCTCACACCTGTAATCCCAGCACTTTGGGAGACTAAGGCAGGTGGATCACCTGATATCAGAAGTTCAAGACCTGCCTGACCAAATGGAGAAACTCTGTCTCTAATAAAAATACAAAATTAGCTGGGCATGGTGGCATATGCCTATAATCCTAGCTACTTGGGAGGCTGAGGCAGGAGAATTGCTTGAACCTGGGAGGTGGAGGTTGCAGTGAGCTGAGATCATGCCATTGCACTCCAGACTGGGCAACAGGAGCAAAACTCCATCTCAAAAAAAAAAAAAAAAAAAAAGGTTATAATGGTAAATTGTATGTTATGCATATATTACCACAATGTTTTTAAAAAGACTGTCTTGGGCAGAGGAATTTCCAGGACCACTTCTCAAGTGCACCAGAAACCAGCCAGGGCCAGGAACTAGCAGGCAGTGAGCTCAGACATGCAGCACGGCAGGCAGAGACTGCTTCTGGAACCGGATGCCTGGGCTCACAGCTCATCTCTGCCACCAACCAGCTGGGCGACCTCAGGCAGGTTCCTTGGTTCCGCTGAGTCTCAGATAGCTCTGTGTAAAAAACCCAAACCACAGTGAGCTACAACCTCACCCCAGTTAGTTACTATCAAAAAGACAAAAGATCACAGACACTGGCAAGGATGTGGGAAAGGAGGAGGCTTGTACACTGTGTGGGAATGCAAATTAGTACAACCATGACAGAGCACAGCATGGGTGCTCCTCAAAGCCTCCACATGGAGCTGCCGTAGGATCCAGCAATTCCACTGCTGGGTATATGCCCAAAGCAAGTGAAATCGGCATATGGAAGAGATATCTGCACTCCCGTGTTTATTCCAGCTCTATTCACAATAGCGGAGATCTGAAATCAACCCACGCGTCCATCAACAAATGAATGGATAAAGAAAATCTGACTATTCACACAATGGAATACTATTCAGCCATAAAAGAGAATGCAACCCAGGTCAGGCATGGTGGCTCATGCCTGTAATCCCAGCACTTTGGGAAGCCGAGGCAGGCAGATGACTTGAGGCCAGGAGTTCAAGAGGCCAGCCTGGCCAACATGGTGAAACTCCATCTCTAAAAAAAACACAAAAATTAGCTGGGCAGAGTGGTGCAGGCCTATAATCCAGGCACGGAGGAGGCTGAGGCAGTAGAATTGCTGGAACCCGGGAGGCAGAGGTTGCAGTGAGCCGAGATCCAGCCATTGCACTCCAGCCTGGGCGACAGAGTGAGAGCCCATCTCAAAAATAAAAATGAATAAATAAAAGCAATCCTGTCATTTGGGGCAATATGGATGAGCCTGGAGGACAGAGGCACAGGAATATACACACTTCATGATGCATGACATCACTCATGCAGAATCTAAAAAGCAGATGTCACAAAAGTGAAGAGTAGAAGAGTAGCTACCGGAGGCTGGGGAGGGGAGAGGTCCCTGGGATGGAGAGAGTGTAGTTTATGGGTACAGGGTCAGTTAGGCAGGAGGAATCAGTTCTGGTGTGCTATTTGGAAGAAGGGTGATTATAGGTAACAATACTATTTGGTATGTTCCAAAATAGTTAGAAGACAGAATTTTAACTGTTCTTACCACAAAGAAATGATGAATGTTTGAGATGATGGCAGTGCTAAATACCGTGATAGGATCATTACACAATGTATCTATTTATCGAAACATCTCATTCCCCATAAATATGCACAATTATTATGTGTCAACATAAAAACACAGGAAAAGCTATAGTAACCAAAACAGCATGGCCCTAACATAAAAACAGACACATAGACCAATGGAACCGACTAGAGAACTCAGAAACAAATCCACACACCTACAGTGAACTCACTTTTTGTCAAAGGTGCCAAAAACATACACTAGGGAAAGGATAGTCTCTTCAATATATGGTTCTAGGAAAACTGGATATGCATGCGTGCAAGAGTGAAACCCGACCCCTAGCTCTCGCCACATACAAACATCAAAGCAGAATGGATTAAACACTTAAATTGAAGACCTCAAACTATGAAACTACAAAAAGAAAACAGTGGGGAAAATCTCCAGGACATTGGTCTGGGCAAAAATTTGAGCCATACCCCACAAGCACAAACAACCAAGGCAAAAATGGACAAACGGGATCACATCAAGTTAAAACACTTCTGCACAGCAAAGGATATAATCCACAAAGTGACAAGACAACCCATGGAATGGGAGGAAATATTTTCAAACTACTCATGTGACAAGGTATTAAAAACCAGAATGCATGAGGAGCTCAATCAACTCTACAGGAAAAAAAAAAAATCTAATCGTCCTATCAAAAAATGGGCAAAAGATCTGAGCAGACATTTCTCAAAAGGAGACATACAAATGGAAACAAGCATATGAAAAGGAGCTCAACACCACTGGTCATCAGAGAAGTGCCAATCAAAACTACAATGAGCTATCATCTTACCTCGGTTAAAGTGACTTTTATCCAAAAGACAGGCAATAATGAATGCTGGTGAGGATTTGGGGAAAAGGGAATCCTGATACACTTTTGTGGGAATGTAAGTTAGGACAACCACTATGGAAACAGTTTGGAGGCTCCTCAAAAAACTAAAAATACAGCTACCATATGACCCAGTCATCCCTCTGCTAGCTAGATACCCGTATACTGAAAAGATAGCTGCACTCTCAAGTTTACTGCAGCACTGTTCACAACAGCCAAGATTTGGAAGCAACCTAAGTGTCCACCAACAAGTGAATGGATAAAGAAAATGTGGTCCATACACACAATGGAGTACTATTCAGCCACAAACAAGGATGTGATCCTGTCATTTGCAACAACATGGATAGAACTGGAGGTCATTATGTGAAATAAGTCAGGCACAGAAAGACAAGCATCGCATGTTCTCACTTATTTTTGGTACCTAAAAATCAAAACAATTGAACTCATGGACATACAGAGTAGAAAGATGGTTACCAGAGGCTGGGAAGGGGCGTCGGGGGCAGCTGGGTAAGAATTATTAATGGGTACAAAAAAATAGTTAGAAAGACTGATTAAGACCTACTATTTGATAGTACATCAGGGTGACTATAGTCAATAATAACCTAATTATGCATTTTAAAATAACTAAGAGGCCAGGCATGGTGGCTCACTCTTGTAATCCCAGCACTTTGGGAGGCCGAGGGAGGCAGATCACTTGAGGCCAGGAGTTTGAGACCAGCCTAGCCAACATGGTGAAATGCTGTCTCTACTAAAAATGCAAAAATTAGCTGGGTGTAGTGGCACGTGCTTGTAATCCCAGGTGTTCGGGAGGCTGAGGCAAGCGGATCACTTGGACCTGGGAAGTGGAGGCTGCAGTGAGCTGAAATCGCACCATTGCACTCCAGCCTGAGTGACAGAGAGAGACTCCATCTAAAAAAATAATAATAATAAAACAAAAGAACTAAGAGTACAATTGAATTGTCTGTAACACAAAGGACAAATGCTTGAGAGGATGGATGCCCCATTCTCCATAATGTGATATGATGCACTGCATGCTTGTACCAAAACATCTCACGTACCCCCACAAGTACATACTATGTACCCACAAAAAAAAAAACCATTAAAAATAGAAACAGAAAAAAAAAAAAAAGGATAAAACTACCCACTTCATAGGATAACTTGTTCCCTCCAGATTTATAAGTTGCTGTTACAGAGAGAAGGAGAAGGAGACAGGAGCCTTTTTTTTTTTTAGATGAGGGTCTTGTTGTTTTGCCCAGGCTGGGTTTGAACTTGGCAATCCTCCCCAGTCAGCCTCCCCAACAGCTGGGACTAGAGGTGCACACATTGCACACACACCCCGCCCCTGTCCCAGCTTATTCTTCTTAACGGACTCCTCTCCTTTCTTGACCTCAGGCTCACCATTGCTACATTTCTGTTTGCTCCTGTTCCTGGCAGCCTGTCAATGTGAGTTCAGAGCTTCTCTTTTGCTGAAGCAGCTAAAAAGAGCCACGTTTCCCTTGACTCCCAAGATTGGCAAACAAAGACAGCCTGGCCTTGGGAGCTGCTGAGAGCCAGTCATGAGCAGGAAGGACTCTTCCAGAAGCATTCTGCCGCCACCCTGGCTGCTGAGGACAGCAAGTCCCTTGGCGACACTGGGTCACTCTCGTTCCCTCTCAACACAGACTCCAGGAACACACAGACCCAGGTGGCAGCAGAGGCCCTTCTGGAGTGCTGTCCCCACAGCCTCAAGGGCACTTGGCGGAGCTACCCAGCCAGATGCCCTCTCTGGGATTGCTCCTTGTGCCTGCAGGGAGCTCTTTCCCCTTTCTGGCTTGTCCTGAACCTTCTGCTGCTCAGGTGCTTTGAATTCAAAGGGAACAGAGTTTGCGCCGTGGCCCAGATCACAACACAAAGTCCCTGAGGATTTGTCCAGCAAAGCTTCGACAAGGGGCCCAGGAGGTGGGGTTCTGGGAGGATGAGTGATCTATGACACTGTCTTTCTTGCCTCTGAACCCACTCACTTACTTCCCCCTCTCTGAGGGAATAACAGCTCTCATTACACTGAGGCTACCCTGGCGTCTGGCCCCGGAGGCCCCATGCTGCTCCCCTCTCTAGGCTGAGCCTAATTGCAGGTTGTGTAAGTAACTGCCATGGGGGCTTGCCCCAAAGCCAGCCAGTCTCTGTGGCATCGTGTTGCCCTCAGCTAAATCCACTGCCTCAAAGGGAGTGTGGAGAAGAGTCTTTGAAGAAACAGCTGACTCAAATCGCCAATATGTCCACGTGACCATCAGCTGACAGACAGGCACATCCGCACGGGGGAATATTATTCATCAATAAAGAGAAATACTGTGCTGACGCACACGACAACACAGTCGCGCCTCGAAACCTCGTGCTGAGTGAAAGAAGCCAGACACAAAATGCCACCTATTGTCTGAGCCCATTTCTAGAAAACATCCAGAACAGGCAAACCACAGAGACAGAAGTGGATTTGTGGTTGTCAGGGCCTGGGGGAGAGCGAAAGGGAAACAGAGGAGGGATGAAAACACAGTTTCTTTTTGAGGTGATGAAAATTTTCAAAAATTGACTGTGGTGACAGTTGCACAACTCTGAATATATAAAAACCATTGAGTTACACCCTTTAAATGGGTATGTTGTATGGTGTGTTTATTATTTCTCAATAAAGCTGAAAAGGAAGGCAGGGAAGGGAAGGGAAGAATTAAAGAAAAGAGAGAGAGAGTGAAAGAAAGGAAGAAAAGAAAGAGCTGCGTCAAAACCCAACATCACCATTTCCTAGCTCTGTGACCTAGCCTCTCTGTGCCCTAACTTTTTCCACCTTAAAAGAATGGTCATGGTCGGGCACGGCAGCTCACGCCTGTAATCCCAGCACTTTGGGACGCCAAGGCGGGTGGATCACCTGGGGTTAGAGATCAGCCTGGCCAACATGGCAAAATCCACCTCTACTGAAAAATACAAAAATTAGCCAGGCATGGTGGCGGGCCCCTGTAATCCCAGGAAAGGGAAGCTGAGGCAAGAGAATCGCTTGAACCTGGGAGGCGGAGGTTGAAGTGAGCTGAGATCGCGCCACTGCACTCCAGCCTGGATGACAGAGCACATCCTCTTAAGGCCATGCATGTGAACACCTAACACAGTGCCTAGGGGTCAATACACAATCCGCCTTTCTTCACAAGCAGAGAGCAGCGAGGGAGATGAGTGCTGGGACAGGCAGATGGAGACGGACGGATCACGATTATTACTGATAAAGCTAACTAGGGGACACACCTCTAGGTCAGCTGGTTTATGAGTAGCTAACACTTCTCCCCAAATTACACAGACCTCTCCACAGTCAGGCAGAGCAGCAAAACCACAGCCTCTTCTGTGGGGTCTGTCCCCATGCGACCTGTGGCTCGGAGGATTGGGAAAGCCTGCCTCCTGCAACACCAGCTCCACAGATGGAGCCAACTGCAGGGAAGAACTTTCCAAGGCAGAGAGAACAGGAATGTTGCCCCAGTGCGGTGACTTCCACCTCGAAACACGAGGAGTGGGAACCTATTCTCATCCCAACAACAGTTGATTGTCAGGTTTATGATTATTATAAATGATGAAGAATGTAGTCAGTGCCTGGCAGGCAGTAGGCGTGCGGAAGCTTTTTATGAATGTGTTAACACAGTCACACATTTATATATGTGTGTGGAAGCATGGCTACCGAAATACGAACAGTGCATGAGAACTGAAATGGTGAAATTCCGCAAGGTCTGCATTTCCTTTTTGCACTACTCTGTGTTTTCCAGTTTTTCCTAATGAACATATTTTTTTGTTATTTTTAAGAAACATTTCCTTGTGCATTTTGAAGATTTGAAAATACTCCTTGCCCTCAAATGATTTTTAAAAATATATTTAGGAATAAGATGTTTTACAGAGCAAACCATTAGAAAACAGACTCACATGTGGTTTAGACAAAGTGCACTACGGAAGCTCAGAGCAAGCGGGTCCTGGGGCAGGGTCACTTCTCAGAGCAGGGCAGTTGGGCCTGGTCCCCTAAGCACCACACCTCAAGGGCTCTGTCTTGGTCAGACAACTTCCATGCCCACACCTTCCAGGGCATGTAATGACTCTCAGAGCCACGCTTCCAACATATTTGGCTGTGATAACATATTCTGACTTCCAATAGCACTTTTCCATTGGATCCAAGCATCTGAAGTGGAGGTTTCCAGCCCTTTTGAGACTTCTGCTGGTCTTCTTGTGTGGTTATAGGATTTCTTCTACAATGTCAGTCGTTAAGCTTATTGCTCAATACTGGACATGATGGCAACTATTGCATGGGCTAGAAGCCTGGAAACTACATTTCCCAGAACCTCTTGCCAACCAGATGGTTCAAGATTACACTTCCTCAGCGACAGCTTCCCATACAAGATTTGGGAAGTGGGAGAAAGGTTGAAGCCTGGCTGGGAGTGGTGGCTCACACCTATAATTCCAGCACTTTGGGAGGCCAAGGCAGGAGGATAGCTTGAGCCTAGGATTGGAGGCTAGCCTGGGGCAACATAGTGAGACCTTCTCTCTAAAAAAAAAAAAGAAAGAAAGAAAGAAAGGAAAGAAGGAAAGGAAAAATGAAAGGAAAGGAAAGGCTGAAGCCATTGCTCCCTAGCACCACACCGGCAGGTGAACTTGTGAACTTTGGCAGCAGCTGCCTGGGGGTCCCACCAGCTGCCCACCTCGGTGTTGCAGACAGCTGGTACCATCCGCAGCAGTTCCTGTGGTTCCTGCAACTTCCTGGTTGGTCAAACTTTCATGTTACTCCTGAGCACGAATGACAGCTTTCCCTGGTCCTTACTCCTGTAGCTCATCAACAGTCTTGAAAGCCCCTGATGTTCTGTATTAAATCCCCTCTTCTTCATCATGATGCAAGAACTTTTCTGTTGGATTCATGGATAACAGAAGCTCCCATTGACCAAGCACTCCCACCTTTCAGCACAGTGCTAAACATTTCACTGGCATTTTATCACAATATGAAATAGCTATGACCATTATCACTTCTGATTTTGCTGTGTCCAAGTTCATGGGGAAAATAAGAGGCACATCTGGGATTTAAATGTAGATATATCTTCTTTCCAGGCCAGCACTCTTTTTAATACTTTATTGAAGCGCTCCCACTTTCTCCTGGTGAGACCTCTGCCAGAGTTCTCTGTGCATCCCAGCTTTTAAATCTACAAACCCAGAGAGCATGGATGCCCCTAGAAGACTCCCTGGAGACACATCATTAGATGTAAGGTAGGGTCCCAAAAGACCTGGAGAAAGATTACTCATCCTTCATTTGTTTTGTTTTGAGACAGAGTCTCACTCTGTCACCCAGGCTGGAGTGCAGTGCTACAATCATGGCTCACTGCAACCTCAACCTCCCCAGGCTGAGGTGACCCTCCATTTCCACCTCCTGAGTAGCTGGGACCACAGATGTATCTCACCACCACGCTTGGTTAATTTTTGCTTTTTTTGTAGAGATGGGGTTTTGCCATGTAGCCCAAGCTGGTCTTGAATTCCTGAGCTCAAGTGATTCACCCAGCCCTCCCAAAAAGTTCTGGGATTACAGGTGTGAGCCCCTGTGCCTGGTCTCCTCACTTGTTTAATCGCCATCTCCTTCCTTCTCTCCTGCTCTAAAGAAAAGTCAGTTGACTAACTGCAATGTGCAGTCTCACTGGGTTAAGATAAACCCAGAGGGCAGACATTGTCTATTGACATAGACACATTTCCAAGGAAGCTTGAGAATACCAGAATAGGGAGTTCCTGGCTGATTTTTAAGACTCTAATCCCAAGTAGGCCATTCTTGGGGTCCCTTGGGACTCTAATGCCATCTCTAGAAAGAGAAAGCACTTATAGATTTCAAGAGGATGTTGGTAACTATTGCAGTTTGAAGTGCAGCAGAACCTGTGTTTGGAATCCAGTTCGGGGGAGAAGCTAAAGGCTCATGAACCCACCGAGGCATCCGCTTGTCCTCTTCTCTGATTACTCAACCTTCTCCACTTCAGGCAGAAAGCAACTGATTCAAGAAATGAGACTAAAGTCATTTGGAGTTTAGGATTATTATTTTTGAATTTGGTGGAAAATGTGTATATATTTATTTTGGGTCCATTTGAGCTTTGAAACCTTAATGTCTAAATTGCCAGGATTACACAAATTCCCTTTCAAAATCATTGTCACTTAAAATAAAATCTGTCCCATGACTTGGAACTGTCTCTCCACTCTGTAAACTGATATCAACACTTCACCCTTGACGCTTTTCTTCCCTAATCTAGGCAGATGTGCCTGTTGTGTTCCTCTGACATTGGAGATGCCCGGGGAGACCTGCTCCCCTTTCACCATGAGAGCTTCTGTCCCCCGTGTGTCCCAGTCTGAAAGTCTGAAGGCCCGCTCCAGATCCCCTCTTCATAGAAATGCCTCGGAAGATGCTGGAACCACATGATTTACTATGCTAAACATTTCCCCTCAGTAAAAAAAATAAATAAATAAATTGTGGTACAGTAAGGTTTGGAGCGCCAAGCAGGTGGTTTTGAGCAGGGAGGATTCACGTCCCAGGGCCAGCTGAGGAGGGTGCCAAGTGGCCCTGGTTTCAAATGTCTTCAGAGTTTCCAAAGTGAGAACAGAGCAAAGTGTTGAACGTTCCCTGAAGAGTCCAAAAGACTTGCTGATCACGTCCTAACTGGAGGCTCCCTAAACCAACAATAGCCTGCACATGGGGTGCCCAGAGCCATAAACAGTTCACATAGGGCCATGCCAGCAAGGAGTGGGATGGGCATGTAGGCTTTGGGCCCCCCAGCTGCACCCCACGTCAGCTGGAGCAGCTCCGCAGCGTCTATTGAGTTTGTCTGCCAGGTTCTTCACTAGGGTTAGTTGGAGAAAGTTACCTGGACAAAGAAAAAGTTTAAAACCTTATATCTTCTCCAACATTCTCTCTCTCTCCCTCTTTTTTGTTGTTGTTGTTGTCGTTGCTGAGATGGAGTCTCGCTCTGTCACCGGGCTGGAGGGCCATGGTGCAATCTCGGCTCACTGCAACCTCCGCCTCCCAGGTTCAAGCAATTCTCCTGCCTCAGCCTCCTGCCACCATGCCCGGCTAATTTTTGTATTTTTAGTAGAGATGGGGTTTCACTATGTTGGTCAGGCTGGTCTTGAACTCTTGACCTCAAGCAATCCACCCGCCTCAGCCTCCCAGAGTGCTGGGATTACAGGCGTGAGCCACCGCACCCGGCCTCATTCTCATTTTTGAGATGAATAAAATGAGATTTAGAGAGGAGAAATGACTTGCCTTAGGTTAAAGCATTAAATTCACAGGACCTCAGGCCTGGAATGAAAATATTCTTTGTTCTATGTTATGATACCTATAGAGGCCCAGCAGGTTGGTCACCAGGTTTTTCCCTTTTCTCCTGAACACATAGACAACTTTCCAGCTGTAATTAGGTGTGGTCACATGACCAGATTCTACCCCATAAGAGTACCCTCTGTTAGCTCTCCCCTCGTCTGTTGGATAGATTAGTGGATGCAGTGAAAAATGAGGAGACTACAAGAAGCTGAGTCCCTGAATGACCGTATGGAGCAGACACCCAGGAGAGCCACCTGAGAAGCAAGAACACTGGAATGCAGCAAGAGTGAGAAATAAACTCATGAATTAAGCCATTGCAATGTTGGTTGTTTATTACAGTAGCTGGCCTGCCATGGCTAATTCAATACCGTTTAAGAAAAACAGCCACTACATTATGTGTTTCATTTTGGCTCTCTGCTCACCCAGAATCCATCTCTCTTTTGCTGAGCACTCTTTTATTTTCCTCCTGCCTCATTAGTGAATCTTATGGTCAGTCAGGGTTCTCTACCCTCCATAAGCCTGGGAATGGGCACAAGATCCAAACTAAGCCAATCAGGCTCTGTCCTGGGACTTTGGATCCTGAGCAGAGTGAATGAAGAAGAGAAATGGTTACAGCTGATTGATCTCATTAATGGATCCTGCTCCCTGGTTCCCAAGTCATAAGAGCATTCCAGTTCCAGTGTTTCCCAGGACCTGATTGCTAAACTTTTCTTCTGTGTTTCCACCTTACTCCTCCAAGTAACTTCCCTTTGTTCACTCCCCACTTTTTTCCCTTAAGTTGGCCAAGCCGATTTCTATTTCTTACACACATATACACACACACAAATACATCACAAAGATGAAATAATATCAGAACTGCCAACCATGGGGTGGTGTCATATCATACTTAACAGTGTCAGCAAATATCACTTATTTAAACCTTATAATCCACCCTACCAAGTAAATAACATCTTTTTTTTTTTTTGAAAGAAAGAAAAAGAGAGGAAAGAAAGTGAGAGTGAAAGAAAGAAAGAAAAAGAATGTATGAGAGAAAGAAAGAGGAAGAAAAAGAGGGAGAGAGAACAGGATTCTTGTTCTACTGCCCAGGCT